>NQII01004516.1:3513-17485 GCA_002778355.1 Clitarchus hookeri
GAGGGGGGTGTCACCGATGCTTCTACTTACAATATGCGTTACGCGTCATTATATTTGCGGATACTAGTTGTGCACTGGAAGAAGTTCTTCGCAAATTCACCACAACAGTGTAAACTCGTACTGAGAAATTACGAATGGAGAAGGGTTTGCCCACCCTCAACATCTCACTACCTTAAATTTACGATATCTACCCTACATTCTTCAGGAAATAATCAAATGCATTTCTATATCTACAGCCTTTTAAGGAACATTTTTCATACTATGTGTAGTTTAAAAAGGTCACAGAAAATAATTACAGTGTGCATTAGGATATAGCAGATACGGTTTCGCTACATTTACTGTACATTTCCGTAAAAAATACTAAGTTCATTTACGGAAATTTTACCAAAGGCAGTGATTTCGTTACACATTAGTTCATTCAGAAATCTTTTCTTTTGCTTTCTTCTTTTTTAATTATTATATTTTCAATAATTAACAAATTTGTGATACGTTTATTTTTCTTATAATTTTCACAGTTTCACTTAACCTACGCATAAATAAAGTTATCAGGCCCATGGCAATGATATTTTTTCGTATGGTGGAATAATAGACAATGTGTATCTACAAGTAGATCTTAAGCAGGACTTTCAGAAGTGCTCAGTTTACCGTGAACATCCTATAGTGTAGTTATCATCCACGATGAAATGGCGAAATCTCTGACTTCCAACCACAGGGGCATCTGACCTCGTGACCTCAGACGGCTTGCCAGGAGGCTGGGGGTGGCGAAACAGGAATTTAGTTGCGGGGTTGCTGGGTATTAGGGACGTTGGAAGGTCCAGCAGCAGTCTCAAGGGATGCCCTTTACACTCCCTGAGGTGGAGGTGGTAGAAGAGAAACCACGAAGCCACCTTCCTCCGGCCGCCACCGCAATCAACGCGAGATCTTGAGAGCTGAATAAAACACGCTCCTGTCCGTCCCTTCGCCATCTTGCTCAGTGAACCTTTCATCATTCAGCATCCCTGGCCATACCGCGCTCGGCTGTATTACTCCGCGTGAGCTGCGAGTAATCGCCGAGGGCGGGCCGCACCCTCCAGGCTTTCAGTCTTCCACGAGACCAATAACCCCCACTACCTCGAGCGCAGGCGAGTACACACCAGTATTCATTATTACATATAAAATACTTTTTTCTTTCTACACTCTAAACGATACACTGTAGAGAAAAGTAATTCTTAACAAATATTGATGTATGTTTTATTAAAAATAAGCAAAGATTATCTAGTAAACCTGCTACTTTTTTGAATATATTAGGTTTACAAAATTTTGGAATTTGTTTGGCGGTTTCCGTTTCATGTCAGTTTCAGAAATCAAGACATGGTTACTGATAATGTTCGGTTTATATAACTACTGATGATTACATTTATCCTGAGAACTTGACGTGTTTTGAAATGACTGCGTTACCTTAGCTGAAATATTTCCAGTGCGTTCATGACTTCGTAGAAAAATTTACACAAATTCCATAGTTTAGCACTGTTATTACACAAAAACTCACCTTTGCAATATGTAACATACTAAATTATTTGTTTGTAATTTAACAAAATATCGCCTGTGCACTTATTAAAAAAAACAGTTGTAAACAATAAATATTTTTTTGCCGTTTTATAATAGTTTTTCTATAGCAGATGAAAAAAAAAACAGAGTAGGCAAAATAATGTATTAACGTTCATCAAAATTGAGGACATGTGTCATCGCAAATAACCACAATTTACTTTTTGAAATACGTTGAACTAAGACTTATTTTTAGAAGCACTATGATCTCGCTTTAGGTACCACGTACGACTTGGCAGTCCTCGAAACGCTTCGTTCGTTGGCTGCTGCTGCAGTCAACACTCATTCTCGTGTTGGAATAAAGCACTCCAAATTAAGCCATCCGAAACCAAGGCGTGTCTGATGAGCAGGGATGCTAAGACAGACGGGGAAATGTAATGAACGCTTAAAAAGTCCTATGAACGAAACACGAGCTTCAAATACGTCTCAGGCAAAATGTCAGTGGCGACTGGGTGCCTCGTCGCAATATTTGCTCATGTTTGCTCACGGTTATACAGTAATTGTGCACCTATATACCGTCTTGGATATGTACTTCCACCATGCACGTGCAAGAAGAGAGGTTCTGACAATGTCTGTTCAATCGTACAATTTTATCAATTATTTTTTAAAGCTACCCCCCCCCCCCTCCAAATTCCTATTATCCTCCTTGCATAAAAGCGGATTCAATTGTAAAATTATCATCTGTCTGACATGACGACCAATAAACAAACTGAAACAGATAAAAGAGCAAACGTAAGCATACATTACAATTTAAAAAAGTGCTGGATCCCAAAAAATGTATCATTTTATATTTGTGCCAAACATTTTTAAACTTGTACTTACTGTATGATATAACATTTTCCTAGAATAAAAAAATTTTACACTTTATATTTATTTAATAATTTGAAGTCAAGCACAATTTTTTCTCTAATGCTGCAGCCATAATAACAGATACTAAGTTGTACAAATGAAAAAGTTTACTAAGTAAACTGACGCCATGGGCTACCACGTGACATATGTCATCACCAAATAACAAGTCACATATGTGAAAAATATTGTTAGATATAAAGAAGTGTTTGTATATTTTAAATTTTTTTTTAATGTTTGAACTGATATTTCGTGACGAAATATGTCACAAGGTAACCCATGGCATTAGGCATTAGTTTACTTCGTAAATGTTTTCATTTCTACAAATAAGTATTTGGAAGTATAGCTGCAGAAAAACAGAAAAAATTTGCATTTGACATCAAATTACTCAAAAAATATGAAGTGCAAAATTGTTTTATTTTAGAAAAATGTCGTTCCATATAACGTGTACAAGTTCAACAATGTTTCGTACAAAATAAAAAATTATTAATTTTTTGGGGTCCAATATCGTTAAGCATGGTTGAGTGACTCGCATGAGTGAAGTTTAACAGCAAAGATCTAAAGCGCCGATAGGTAAAGTTGAGACATAGAAGTGACGGAATGCTGTAGTTTGTGAGATGGGAGTACCCTGAGAGAACCCGTCAGCCGACAGCAACTTTCGCCACGTTTGTCACACACGTAAAACTGGGTTTAGCACCACCGAGAATCGAACCTCGTTTAACGTGGTAAGATATCAGTTGTGTAATAATCGGACCAGCGGTGGCCTCTTTGGGAGGGGGGTGGGGGGAGTCAATGTAATGAATAATGAGCACAGTAAATATATATTAATTTCCATTTAGGTTCACAAAAGGGCTAAAAAATTTGCGAAAATGCAAAAGCTTACTCTCTTACTGTCTAGAGACATATGTGGTACAATAACGTTTATCGGACAGTATTCATTACATGTATATTTCTACAAAACTATCAACTCCTCTTTCTATGGTTCGATATTGTTCGTAGGTCATAAAGCAAATAGAGCAGTAATTTTAACTTCTATAATTACACTTTTAAAAATTATTATAAAACACGAAATGTTTTTATTTACGCCACATTAGGGTCCAGGTAGACCTAGGCGTTCACTAGCAGCCGAATTCTTGGTTGTAAATATTCAATACATAGCTTTTCAAACTTTCATCGTAGTTTCAGCTGGCCCGCTTTTATGCAAGGAGGATAATATAAATAGCGTAGCTTTAAAAAATAACTTGCTTAAATAGCTCACACATATCCTTGGCTTAGGAATTCGCTCTCGAAGCATTGTGGCCTTAAATTTAACTACTTAAGAAGATATTACGAGGTGCAAGCTACAAACGAAAATCGTGCAAGATGCCAGTCTTGCATTAAGTGTCGTACATTTTCTGGTGCAAGACAAATTTCGTATAAAATCACGAAACGTGACATTTTATGTTTAAATTTTAATGCTAGTTTCGCGGAACGAGCGATTATATTGATACGTTAAAGTTGGTAATGTGTTTAAAACTACGTATTAATTAGCGATATTGGGGTGAGTCTTACATGCATACTATGCGAAGAGCAATCTGGCGAATAATATTACATTAAGAATAATTCGTACTTTTTAAATAAATGTTGTGACCTTTAAATAACGTGAGACAATAAAACTTTTTAACTTTAATAAATAACGACGACAATAATACCAACCCATGTGCACATGAACTTTTAACATCGTGACTACTAAATATTGACAGGAGTTCTATAGTGAAAGTTATATTCCGGTGTTCACGCGTACTGTTATGATCAATAATACGTATTATTTTGCCACAAACGTAAGAAAAGTCAATATGTAATTAAAGAGAGCAATATATGCTGTGTAAGTTCCTTACATAGATTGAGATATTTAACTCCGTATATAAAATAAAGTAGCTTATGTTTATTTCTATCCTCCTGTCACCAGATATATGACCAGATATGGTTCCCAAATGGAACACTTATTAATTTGTACCATAGCCACTTCTAAAACTCGTTAATATGCATGCCAGATGTTCCTAGGTACGTAAGTTTGGCTGAAATGTATTTCCCAGAAGAGTGCTAGACTGTACTGTACAACCTAGCATCACGATTTAAAATATTAACACTTAAAATATTTTCACATACGAATGAAAAGGGGAACATTAACCCACTAACAAATTTTAAATGAAAAAAAAAATTTAATATTTGATATGTAAACATTTTTTGCATATTTTTCAATGTACAAATAAATAAACGACTGAAATTGGAATATCTAAAAGGATCTTCGGAAATTTCCTGAAACGCTGGTTTTAGAATGATACATGGTATTCTCATTATCATAAAAGATAAATAGTTAATAAGTTTGGCTGCCTGAAGCAAGTACTTCTTCACTTAGTATACTGAGAATCAGAACATTAATTACTTACAGTTTAATAACTCGTAAATATAAGAGAGGATTAACAAATGTATATCCTTTAACATGCTAAACATAACAGATAAATACTTTTTTATATAAATATACAACAAAATAATTCATACCAAAAGGCGAGTTTTGAACCTAGGATTAAATATCCTACTAATATTATAAATGCGAAAGTCTGTGTGTATGTTTGTTACCACTCAGCTCTATAACGGCTGAACGGATTTTAATGAAACTTTGTATGTAGGTACTTTAGGTTCTGGAATAGGACATAGGATAGTTTTTATACGGGTCCCGTGGAATAACAACAAAACGTAACTCTGCAAATGCTATGAACATGACCGAACTCAGCTCCATAATGGCGAAACGGATTTTGATGAAATTTGGTAAGTACGTACTTTAGGTCTTGAAATAGGTAATACGATACTTTTTATCCCGGAAAATTGTATGGTTCCTGTAGAATAACAACCAAACATAATTCAGCAACGGCTGGGAACGTGACGGAAATACTTTTTTTCCTCTGGTGTCAGAGTTTATCAGGCCACTCATGTACCTCTGAAATTGCTTAACGACTGCTATCAATCGTTAACAACAGGGACCGAATATTTAAAGCGCCCTCCGAAGCCCGGAAGCGCTGTGATGTTATGCCGATAAACGGTCACCCATCCAAATGTGTGCCGCTGGGAACATTGCTTAACTTTGGTAATCGAGTAACATCCCGCACCCAAGCGCAAAAAGTAGTACCTAAGTACACTTATTTCTAAAGCCACAACTTGATGAAACTAACGTTTTGATTTCCATACATCTAAAGCGGAAGTATGGTAACTACGCGATAGTTGCACAGATACACTCCAAAAACAATACCCTACTTCTTGGATGTTGAGTAAATAATATTTCCATATTTTTGGGTCGCCGCAATCAGCTAAAAATCTAGACAAACATAGTATAATTTTATAATTCTGTATTAACATAAATAAATTGGCTTTTCCAAATTTATTTATTAGTGTATCACTGAAAAACTCAATTGTACCCGGGTGAAGCCGGGCGTGTTAGCTAGTAATGTAATAAAAGAAACAATCCGTGACAACAGATTAGAAGCATGCCAGAAGTTTCGCTGAATTCATCTGGCAACAGGTTAAACTTGATAGTCCTCTATACACCCTATGAACAAACGTTTGTTCGCTGGATTCTCTCTTACGAGTGGGTTCAACTCCCGGTGGGGTCACTACCGGAATTTTGCTCATGGGATTCGTGCCGATCAATGCCTCTTATCGACCAGTTTTCTCAGGAATCTCCCATTTCCTCGCCCTTGCATTCCGGTGCTTCTCCATACTCACTTCGCTCCACCCTCATCGGCTCTCAAGACGTCGATGTTAAGAGCCACCCAAACCTCTCCACTCCTTATAAGTTGATTTCTTCCGTGGACTGGGTTGTACGTGATTTGGTAAGCTGTTACACACTGTTTACCTATTACTCGGAGCATTCCACGGTTTATAATAGTCCACAGGTTCCAATAATGACACGAAAAACGGCGTAGGAGTGTTTTATAACTAAGTAAATTAAAGAAAACGATAAAAAAAATATTGTTTAATTTTGTACTATGTAACAGGAGTATTAAACACCAAGTGAAATGTTTTAGATGTAGAGTAGGGTTCAGGCGTCCATGAATTGTGATATGGAATGTGATATTAGGTATAATCGCGAAGGAATTCAAGGCTGAAGGAAACTGTAGATTCCCCAGAAAACGCATAGGCCACCGGCAACGTCCGACACGTTTCGTTTGCGTAAAAATCGGGAATCGAACTCATACTGCCTTGGTGTGAATACAGTGAGTTAAACGCCCGGTCAGTTATGGTGAGGGGGTATAAGGACGATGGAAGTTAACTTTGCTATCGAATAAATTGTCCAGGCCTCTGGATGTTTAAATAACACGAAATACTCACTCGAGTCCTGTTCACGATTGTACTATATTATCTGACAGGCCGTCTAGTGCACTTAGCTGACAATGAAGACTCAGAAACTAAAATCACGCACCACGTTCATTCAAAATAAGCGTGAAATATAATTTTCGTGTAGGCAGCGTCCATGGAACAGATAGCATGACGAATTTGCACATTTCTGTCTTCCGTGTATAAATTTCCAAGCTGTACATTTGACCAGTTTTCTCAGTCTCTACTTTCGTGAAATTTTATGGTATTTTCTGATTACTAATTTTAGCGAATTTTCCTGTCTCAAATTTTTAAGAAATATTTTTGCTTATGCATTTTGCGAAATTTTCTCCGTCTCCTTTGTTGCGGATTAATCCAGGCTCTAATAACCATCAGTATTCCAGCATCTATGCTTTGCATATTTTCTTGCTTCTAATTTTTACAATAAATTTCCTGTTTACAGTTTTGATACATTTTTTTTCTATCCACCGTTTACACGAATTTACCTGCTGTTTTATTTGTGTATATTCCTGGTATTTTCGTAAACGTTTACTTAACATTATTTTGTGAATATTTCGGGTGTTTAGATTTCCCGAATTTTAACTGCCCTTATTTGTTCCCGTTCGTACTTTCGCTGGTTCTTTGTCCGCTGGATTTCGTCACTTTCTGCGGTCGTCCAATCTTCTCCAAGTTTCTCCGGTCTCGACAAATGAGTTAGGAGGGACGGAGTTCGANTTTCCTGTCTCAAATTTTTAAGAAATATTTTTGCTTATGCATTTTGCGAAATTTTCTCCGTCTCCTTTGTTGCGGTTTCATCCAGGCTCTAATAACCATCAGTATTCCAGCATCTATGCTTTGCAAATTTTCATGCTTCTAATTTTTACAATAAATTTACTGTTTACAGTTTTGATACATTTTTTTCTATCCACCTTCTACACGAATTTACCTGCTGTTTTATTTGAGTATATTCCTGGTATTTTCGTAAACGTTTACTTAACATTATTTTGTGAATATTTCGGGTGTTTAGATTTCCCGAATTTTAACTGCCCTTATTTGTTCCCGTTCGTACTTTCGCTGGTTCTTTGCCCGCTGGAGTTTGTCACTTTCTGCGGTCGTCCAATCTTCTCCAAGTTTCTCCGGTCTCGACAAATGAGTTAGGAGGGACGGAGTTCGANGTCACTTTCTGCGGTCGTCCAATCTTCTCCAAGTTTCTCCGGTCTCGACAAATGAGTTAGGAGGGACGGAGTTCGAACGAGGCGGCACGGCGCAACCGACTGCAAACGTTCAACGCCGGCACGTTTCGCCCAGCCGGAGGGTACTGCCGGAGCCCCCATGCCTGCCTCGGCATGCCCTGTTCCGGGTAAGCTGGCTCCGTGTTCCGGGAGGGCCGACCCGTAACTCCGGGCGGCCACAACACGCGCGCAACCGGAGCCGTCGGTTTACCGTTAACGAATTGTGCAAGGAAGGGAGTTGGAAAGGGAAAAGGGGGTGGAGAAATTTCATCCCCACCCCCTCAGTTTCGCGATCCCAACCGCCAACCCCTGCCTTTCCGCGCCGCGTTTTTGTTTAGGCCTGAGCTCTGATTAAGCCTACCGGTCATGTTTCGCGTCGTAAAACAACCTCATGTTGGAGCTCTTCTGTCTAACCCTGTAAAGACCTCCCATCCCCCTCCCAGACGCCAATCCTTCTTCATCGTCCCGGCCTCCGCCCACCCCCTCGCGCTCCATCACAACAACCCCCACGGGACGCATATTATTTCGCTCAAGATTTACAAGGCTCGCGGTAAGCCATTCTGGTCTGGCGAAGATTAAAGCCGGCGGGTAACGCAATTTAAGCGCGGCGAAGGAGACAGTGTAAGAACATTTCAACGCTGGAAAAACACCTCGGACTTTTCCCCGCGGAATTTTTCTCCGAGCTGCCAGCGGCTCAACGTTTCACTGCGTCACATAAAATTCGTTTTTCTCGCGTATATTCCCTTGGAGAAGGGGGCGTGGGAAGTACATTTTATGTCTTCAGGGAACATTTACGCTCACGTGAAAATCTATGGAATCTTCGCCGAGTTGCCTTCCAACGTCTCTCACAGTTCACTTTTCACACATTATGTAGGATTTGTGATCACTCGGGTAAGAGGGAAATTACAATTTATTTCTTAGAGACATTTGAATACTGTTTGTGCTTACCTTTCATTTTGTTGAATACCTTGTCGCGAGTTATTTGCCGAGAGAGGAAACATTTAGTGATATCATTCGATGACAGTCTAAACGACAAACATTTTGGCGTGACAAAAAAGTTCCTTCTTCAACCGCGGTTTGCGTTAACATTCTGTGAAGCTGTAAAAGCGAACTAACAACCTTGAATAAAAAAACGAGGTTTTAAGTCACAATTGGACGTAGTGATATGNGTGAAGCTGTAAAAGCGAACTAACAACCTTGAATAAAAAAACGAGGTTTTAAGTCACAATTGGACGTAGTGATATGCGTATATCACTAAAACGCTTTAGTGCTCTCGTCTCTGAAATCGGATACCNGTGATATGCGTATATCACTAAAACGCTTTAGTGCTCTCGTCTCTGAAATCGGATAACTTACATTTGCCTGCAAAGAGCGAAGTAATTACGAAGAGTGTTCATGCAGACGTACAAGCCAGAAGAAGCAAACTCATTTCCAATGGCATCTTGAGACAAAATATTTTTGCGACAGATAATATTGGCTATCGTGAGATATGCAATCAAACGTAAAACTAACACATGCGAACCACTTGAGAGAAAAAAAGGTGCTTGTAAGTCTCTCAAATTGTGAAAACTTCGTAGGGTCTTGACATAAATATATTTATTCTAGTTGGTGTAAGAGACGTAAGAGGTTTTATAGCATAGTGTGTAAGTTTCTGTATTCGTTGTTACTCCTGAAAAATTAAATCTATATTGGTCTAAAAGGAAAAATGTACTAAAAACCAGTTTTGACGATTTCCTGATATTTCCAGACCGAACAAATTTTCAAGTTCATTGACTTTTCTGCTAGAATCCAGAGCAGTGTTTATTCCAAAGTGTAGTATACGGTCATTTAATATTGGTTCCTGATCCAACGACCAGCTAGTTTTATTTTTTGAACGTGCAACACGGGATAAGTATTTTACTTATGCAAATTTGTTATTGGCTGAGTAAGAATACAGGGCATGTCCAACAAACCGCGATTGGATTGCAGAATTAACTGGCAGACGATTCCTTTTGTTGTTTCAGTACTGACCACAAAGTCATTCACATGAGGCAACACTTGAATTTTGAATATGACGGGACAATAATAGTAAGAATTTCTCATTTAAAATTATCTACAGTACTTGGATATTTCATTAACAGCAATTCACACTCGTTAGTAGTAGAAAAATGTTATTTCTGATATTACTTTTATCGCACTTGCATTTCATAAACAGTTGTTACAAACACTATATCAAAAATTATTTAATACCCCAACGTATAGGAATGTTAACTGAAGATATTATAGGAATTATTTTTGTATCAGAGTTCCCATGCTAGTGGAGATAGATTCGCAATGTTGTATACATATTTGTTGCCTGACAGAAACCATGTTCAACCAAGTGAGGTTGGGTCACTTCTTAAGTTGAATATTGTGTAGCAGATAAGATTTTATCACACGTACGCCTCTACGCATCTCATATATTAAAGCAACTTATTGGCAAACGCTTTCAGGAATGGAAAGGTCAAGGTGTACGACCACTTAATTGTATTCAGTAAGTTTGGTATTTTAAATACGTAATAAAATACATTTACTTAGAAATTGTATTAAAAGAAGTTTCCTTATTAATTATTCAAGCGTAATATCTCATTTGCACATAGTTGCTTCTCTCAATCGCTTTTCCCAGAAAAGAAAATAACCAACATATAACGACACACAATAATTTAAAAGCAAAGAATATTCTTTCACGAAAAAGTAAGCGGTGTCATAATTGAGCTGCCTATAAATTTTAATTTAAAAACACGTCTCCAGTTATTAATTTTTTTGTGAATCACTAAACCAACTTCAGATTTCGTTTAACACGACGAAAGCAAAAAAAAAAAATAAAACGTAGGAAAATCAGAGTGACGAGCTATACTCTGCTAACATGAACACGTTGAATGAGCCTGATCGACGCACTCAGTTGTAGTGACAATGAATCCTCATATTCATGACAACCTATATTACATACTTTTAAATACTCATCAAGTATTCTAGTTGCTACTGATCGCCTTCATACAAACATACAGTTTAGTTCTTAAAAGCACATGCCCACCAAACGCAACGTAACTCAGAACTTTGTAACATAATAAAAATAATAATATCGGGGCTTATGCCCGTCAAGACATATCATATGGCTGACTGATTCCCCCCCAAAATAATTTCAGGTATATGCACCTTGTTGAAATCCATATGCTTTACAAAACAATGTTGTTTAAAAAACTCGGCATGTCACGGAAACTCTAACCAAATCTATCGTGGCGTCAATAAAACTGAGGTTTCCCTTTTTAGGACTAACCACACACTATGTGCTAGTAAATTTTTGAAATATTCTAAAATTCATGTTCACTTTCACGACAATTTTGTCGGTAACGTTAACTGGATACTTAGTATATACAGTGTTTGCTTACAAAACAGCCCGATAAACTTTAATCAAAAGACTCCTCGAAACATTGAAGTCAAAGTTTACTAGTTTCGCGCCGCCTTCTCATTTGCGGCAAGTTCTTTATGCTCATAATGCAATAGTCCCTCCCCATTCCCTTATCAGCTGGAACCCCTCCCCCTCCCTTAAACCACTGGATCCCCTCCCCCCTCTCTCTCTCTCTCTCTTGACGTACAATCAGGGAAAGTTCTGTTTGAATTCCCATCCACGAACCCTCAAACAGCAGGTCACCGAAGCCCTGACACTATTTGATAAACAGACACTGTCATGGTTAGCCTGGAACACACAGCGTTATCGCCAACAGTCACCTAAAACCCATCAAATCATTTGTCATCTAATTCAGTCTCACAATAACAACATGCGTATAATTTGTTCGTCCTGATCGAATCACCTTTAAAGGTATTCTTTTGAATCTTCCTTAGGCTTGTTTGGTACTTATCCAACAAATGTAAACATGAACGTTGTTATAAAAGTAATTGTTAATGTCGAACATATAAATGCCTTAGAATGAGTTTTCATTGTCGCTCTAAATCTTAACCTAATGCAAATAAGAAATAACACATAACAAGTTATATCTAGTGATCACAAATTTAAAATTGTCAACCCCATCTCTTTCAGAAACAATTCATATTTTGGTTTCAGGTGTTTCAAGTAGCTTGTAATAGAAACTAAATGGTTTTAATAATAACTCGAGAAATAACATTACTTCAACCATTTACTGCTCTTACATTATGTAGGCAATACAAAAAGCACCAAGAATCACCAGGCAAATAGCTGCGTCTTTCTGCGACACTAATTGCGTACTCACTAGGAATACAATATAATATCAAACTTGTCACAAGATGCATTAATTTCGTATAGACCAAAATGCCATGCTTCACCTTTCTAAAAATTCCAGTAAACTGTTCATTCAACTGGAATGACAAGGATTCCCTTCAAATATCTACCTTAGTGGTGATACCTCACATCTGACTATAATTAACCACTTAGTTTGATTAATTACCCAAATACATACATATAAAATATATAATCATAAAAAATGTATATTTACAGAATATTAGACACATTCAGTATAACCAGACCAAAATGACAAAACTGGAAAATTTATATCTTTCACTACCCTTCTGCAGCACATATTATTCTGGCCTTGTATATAAACAAGTGGTTCTACTCACAGACTTTAATTACTGAAAATACAATATATATATATATATAACAATAGGTAACCACCTGATCACTCTGGCTAATTCAAATTTACTGTGCTATATTAAATAATTTGAATCCATTTAGAATACAGAGCATTCCCAGGAAGTTAAATTATTTCTCCCAACACAGATGAATGAATGCGTGACATATATGAATACTCATCCTCATTTGTAGAACAGTACATAGCGATTAAAATCCAAAGTACTTTAGTAACTGTCCGACAGGCAACGCAGAACGTACCACTTCCGTCTACTCATATTTACTGAACGCTTATTAGACACAAAAATTTACTTCGTGCGTTTAGAGATTCATTATGCCACCGCCGCAAAGTCAGCTAGATTTCAGTGTACCTCTCTGCAATGCATTAATGTGTACACATTCAGGAGCGCCACATTCGACAGTATACTGTGTACCTTTCCCTTGTGCGCTAAACAGCACCGAGATATATGTCGCGGTTAATTAATGTGTAAGTCTGTGTACTTCCCCATTTGAAAAGTGCAACTCCCGCACGCAGGGTGCGTAACAAGTAACCAGATGGGTATTACCTTAAAAATGATGCAGCTGTCCCCAGGCAAACACCATACAACTATGGTATCAGCAGGCCAGGCATCGAAGAGCACCCTTTGACGGCCGGGGCACAGCTGTCCATGATGTCAGCCTCAGCGCACTTCCTCGACAATATACTGATCACCAAACTGCTTCACCCGCAATACATTCCACAAGAAGAATTTCTTTTTTACGTGACATTAGTCCTACGCAGATTTCTTAAAAAAAAAAATAATAATAATAATAACCAACTTTTTCATGACAATCACAACATAATGGCTTTCCGAGTTTAAACTATTAATAACCGCGATCGCGGCCTCACCAAGCATTTCCACTCGTACGCCCGAGTCATCGTTTTACCGCTGGCGAACGTCCTATCCTGGCGGCTACCCACAGCTCGCCCTCGCATCACAGTGCACCGTCGCCGGCGGTGCTATTCAGACTCGCCAATCCCCCGAACTAGAATTGCACCCACCTTGTTGGCGCTCTGCACAGCAATTTGCCTTTTAGACTAATAAACTACCGTCTTTGACAATTTCGAGTCACTTGTAAACACATTTCTCTGCAGAAAAGCAGCATGCACTCCAGTTTTATGAAGTCACTGACGGGAGATAAGCAGAATATTATATAAGAAATCTTACAACTTTTACGGTTGGCATGCTTTGTTCATAATACTAATGTTTCCCCACTTAGTTAGTCATCTTATTATGCAAACAACACCAGCAATGGATATTCGATATCCAGGAAAGTTCGGAGAGCATTTTTTTTT
>NQII01004516.1:17574-127341 GCA_002778355.1 Clitarchus hookeri
ATGAGGAGGGGGGTAGAAAAGAGAAGCCTTGTTGACGTAAGGTACACGCCGCGCGGCTTAACGACGACGACGTCGGGACAAGGGTTGCCCGGGAGCTTAGTCATAGCGAGGGAGTGGGGTGGGATGGGGGAGTTAAGGATAACGCAGTTAGCGGGGCGAAATGAGCTACAACACGTGCCCGCACATGCGTGAGTTGCATTTGCAGGCCGGAACATTCTCTTCCGTCGCCACGCACTGGAGATGTCGCGAGTGAAGTGCGCTCACCCACCTCGCTTTGCGAGCAGCCTCGAGCCCACCAACATCGCACCCAGAGCGAATTAATTTTCTTCGCTCCGTAACGTAGAAGAATGAGTATGAATCCAGTCGGCGCTGTTCGCCGCGAAAAATTATGACCCATCCAACGACGCGTGTTTGTACGAGCAGAGTGACGTCACGTGCTCCTGTTTACTCCGGAACGATGTCCGTCTTCTCACGGTCCGGTATTTCCTACTACACTTCAAAATACGCACAAACCACTTGCTCGAGATAGCCCTCCCGTAGCCGAGGCGAATTAAGCGTCTTTGTCGCGTGCCGTTTTCGGAAGTACCGTTGCGGGAATGGCAAACTTTTTTTTTGGGAACAACCCTCCTACCCAAACCTGTAAATCTGGGGGCCGAAGTCCAAAACTTGATAGAAGGCAAGAGGAGTTATGGTCATAGGTATCAATTTGGGTTTGCAGTGTCACCATCCCCACCATCATTTGCGGTGTTTTCAATATGCAGAAATTATAATATAGCCCTAGAAAGCATATATTTCGTTTATTTTTATACTTGTATACAATACGACGTTGTCCAAATAAAATTTTTACTATTTTAGCAAGTCTACGAATAAAAAAGGAAATATATTTTGTTGTTCCCAGTTTTTTAATTTGATGACTGAGTAATATGATTTCTAGTTATATGTTTGCACAGTCTTTGCTGTTTACAAACTCTCAAACTTCCTCTATTTGGGAATAACTTTTTTTTTTCAACTTTCCCGATTGCACTCAAACTAACCAAGACAGAAAATTTTCAGACATTTATGGAGTGTATTGAAACATAACAAGTGCTCAAATTTTCCCGTGGTTCATCAGTAACTATAAAATATTGAAAGTGAGGACGGGCGTGGTCCAAGTCTTGGGCCCTAATCACTTAGGAACTCGGGCACAAGAAGGAGCGATCTTGAAACATTGCGCCGAAGAAGGCGAAAACTCAATATCCGGGCATGACAGCTTGGAAACGCTTTCGCTGGGCTTGCAGACGAGACCTCCACTACGAAGTTCGACGTAGTCGAAATTACTTCATTTGTGAGATGACTCTGAATGGCTGTCGGTCCGGGGAACGAGTTGGAACAGCACGGAACGAATTTCGTCTGAAATTCCTCGAGGGAGTGTGCCCTTAGAATCTGCGGCGACTTTCGCAGAAGAAAGTTTACAGCAGAAGAGTGGGAATGTCGATTCAAATTAATTCGCGCCATTTACCAGAGCTACGGACAGATTATAAACACAACGCTAAATCGTTTACCGACCTGTGTGAATGATTATACTTAACATAAACTAGTCTAGTTTGCAAACTTACCTTGTTAGTAGATGGCCATTATATTCCGCGCTGAATAATTACTTTGTTTGGTAGAAGAGAATAATTTCCAATAACACTAGTGTCACTTCCATTCACATGAATATATGAATTCGTAACTTAATAAATAACTGAACCGCTAAAGCTTTATGAAAGTATTTATAAGCAAGACAAGACCTTTAAGAATTTTCTCAATACTCATACAAAAGCAAATAGACACAAACCCCCAGAAATTAAAATCTCTATGTTCACTTGTATGCCCGGTCTCAGATACTACACAAATCACTTGGGGAAAGTAAATGTCAATGACGACTTTTATAATCTGTCTTTTAATTGGTTGGTAAGGAAGAACTTTGATTTTAAACATATCACTAGAATAAACGTCTAGAATGTTGTGAAAAGCTATTATGTTCACGCACTTGTTTAGCGGAATCGTGTTATTGTGAATTAAGTAATATCTCTGCTGATTATCTGTAGCGGATTCACGTGTTTGAGGCATTGATACGCGCATCCAGTGCGCTATCGCCTCTATGCGCACGGCTCTGAACTGGCGTACAGTGCTTTCGTGAATAAAAAGAGATTTGGACGGCTCTTAACAGCGAGGTGAATGTGGAGCAGCGACGGAATGCAAGGACGGGGGAAATGGGAGATCCCCGAGAAGACCCACTGACTAGCGGCATCGCCCGGCACAATTTCTGCATGCGAATATCCGGGGGGTGACCCCGTCAGGAGTCGAACCTGGTTCACTTTGGTGGGAGGCGAGTAGTCTAACCAGTACACCACCACGGCCCCTAGTGTTCTCGTGCAGCGTCTACCTATGGGACTTTCCGCGGTGACCCTATTATTTTATTGTGGGAAACCTTAAGCAAGGTTCAATGCAGGAACTTTGAGTAGTTTTGTGTGTACCTGGCCCGGCTATTTTGAGATACGCGGTTTGAAAATGCCGTTTTTAGCAATGTTGTAGTGCTTCAAAATTGTATTTCTAATCTGTGATGTCTTGGAGGTTACAGACCGGTGCAATCCGACGTGTGTGTTTTTTGATAGATCGTTCTATTTCCACACGTTCAGTAATTCAGCAAAACTGTAATCAAGCTTTTTACAACGCTGATCAAGTAATTATTGGCTCCGGCCTTTGGAGAACCCTGCCTGGTTGCCTTCTTACACACTATGTTGTGATGGCGCTTTTATTCGAGGGCCTTAGCTAAGACGCGTTCATGACACTTGGTTTGCTGTACGATGGCGCTAAGTTCAAACGGAAGTGANGAGTCGAAATATACCACTTTCTGGAGTTTTTTTTCTTATTTTCAGAAAAGCCCCTAATCTAGAAAATTACCTTTATTTCTTCTTTACTATTAATTGTTTTTAAAAACCGNGATTATAAAACTAGCTAGTATCTGGCCAAGAAATCGATTCTAAACATATTTAGAAAGTGCCTTAGAGCTTTATTTCTTCTTTACAATTAATTGTTTTTAAAAACCGTGTTTAAGGATTAAATATTTACGCCAGTTCACACGAGGAATTATGAACTTCAGTTGGTAGTTAATTAGTGACAACGAAAACAAAGCGTTGAATTTTAACGATTATTTCCTCACGAATATGTTGTTTCGCTATTAAATGCACTGGGACTACACGCAGATTGTTGCGCCTCTCTGACCATCCAATTACGAGAGAAGATAATAGAAGCAGCCATAACATTTGAAACTTTGTGACTACTGGATAGTTTAGCAAAAATTGTGTTTAAATATAAAACTAATAAACAAGACTGTAGCTAGGGCTAACATAAATTTTTAAATGCTGAAGTTCTTAAAACTCACGGACATAATATTACACTATTTTGTTTTGTAAATAAAAAAATATTGATACCCTATTTATTTACGTTTCTAATTGTTTCAAAGGTTTTCTCAAATTTCCGGTCAGCGTTAATTATATACAGTTCTATCGCAGACCCGCACTGAGTAAAACAAGTTTATGTTTGAAGCTAGAATGTATTTTGCAAAAGTTGAAAACTTCGCATATTCACATAGCTTCGGGTAACTGACATTACAGTCACTAATCTGAGAACTAGTAACATAATCTCTGCTGACATTAAGACTAATGACTTTAAAGGTTTGAATATTAAATACACTTGACTTTAGGGCTATTCAATTTAAATGTTAGTGACTTTAGGGGTTGAAACTTGAGGCCACTGACGTTAGAGGTACTTACTGACTTTAGAGCTAATAAACTTACGGCTTTTCACTTCAGGTCTAGTATTACCTTAAGGATGACTGTCGTTATGGGTACCTATATTAAGGCTACTACACTTAAGAAAGACATTAGACAGACATGAAGTCGACAGAAGTTAGGGCAAGTGTATCTACAGCTGCTGACTTGATGCCTTCTAAACATGTGGCTGGTGAATTTAGGGCTGTTTCTCGACCACCGCCGCGCGCCCTACATTTATTGGACCTGTTTCCGCTAGGAACAATCAGCGGTGGTCATAAAGTGGCACGACGGAATGAAAACAGCATTCAGTGTGTGTGAGATTCGTTAAGTGGCTTTGTCCATTGCTGAAAACAAAATGAGGAAACCTGAAAACACAACAAATCTCAGAAAATGAAATACGAAATCTAGAAACCTTGTAGTCAATAAAACATGATCTTGAGAAAGTCAACAACAAACTGGGAAAGAAAACTAAAAGATAAAAACAATCAAGAACGCATATCAGCAAAATATTATTTTCTTGCCAGAGTATAAGGAAACCGAGTAAAAAAATTTAACACAACCAAAAAAACTCAAAAGACACACTGTAAGATTGATGTGAGCAAATATCTAATTTGAGAAAGACAGCAGTACAAAAAAATACGAAAACATGACACAGATAATAGCCACGAGCACAAAAGAGTAAAATAAACATTTATTTTACAATGGTCAAAAATATTTAAACATAACAAAAAAAAACATAGAAACGACAAAGTGCATTAATGAAACCAATAAAAACCAGTACGAGGTGATATGACGCGACAGTAAAACCAAAAACTCAAAACAGAAAATCAGTACTAGACTTCACAGCCGCAGTGGTGGACACAAAACAGGAATCTTACAATAGCATTGCCATTAAACTTCAAGGCGCCCATTTTCATGGCGCGAAATATGCTACTGTGTGTTTCAAATATGCGTTTTGAAACAAACCGTTTCACTGTGTTCAAAGTATGTTTGTAAGCGAAAAGAAATTAGACTTCAGACTAGGCTGAGTTAAACTCTCAACACATCACGTTTGTTGCGAACATTTATATCAAGATGTTAAACATGGCCAAAAATTATATTTTCAGTTTGTTATAGCTTAAAATAGTATGAGATAATTCCTGCGAAACCTGTTTACGGCCTTGCGTTGAACTCTGATAAAGATTTCTCACACAAAAAAATAAATAGGCTTAAAACGTCGTAGGTAGACGCAGCATGGCAAGGACAACGCACGCCAGTTCAGAGTCCTGCGCGTAGCAGCCACGCCGCACCTGATGCACGTGGCAGTGTCACCCTTATCGCTTCCTCGCTTTTAGGCCTCGAACTTGGAAAACGGTGTCAGGTAGACTCTGCCTTTGAGTCAGTAGTCCAGAGATATTGTTCTGTACGTTCGATGATTGCGCGTTTAAGGGCATCTCAGCAAATAATTATCCTGGAATAATGACTTTTTGCCAGAAAAGATAGAAAAAAAAATCGAAGCTAAAACGGTTTTGTTTTTATAATATTAAGTGTTATTAAAAAAAATTCTTCAAATAAAAACATTTTAGAGCAAGTCTGCGCAGTACCTACATAGGTAGGAATAAAGTACAACTATACGTTTGTAGTTAAATCTGTGGGATTCCATCGCGTGTAATGAAGTCCCAATGTTAAAGACCTAGTTTGCACAGCACAGCGCAACGACGGAAATGCTGCTATACAGATCAGAGTCTTTCTCGTATGGACGAGGGAGCAGCGGTGGCGTAGTGGGTAGACTACTCGCCTCCCGCCATGGCGAACAGGGTTCGAATCCCGGCGCGGTTACCCCAAGATTTTTCGTACGCGGGAATTGTGCCAGACGATGCCGCTGGCCGGCGGGTTTCCTCGGAGAAATTCCGTTTGTCCTGCCCTTGCATTCCCGCGTTGCTCCATTCTCTCCTCGCTTCACTTCACTCACTTTAGAGGCGTGCGCGTAAGTGCCGCCCGGATCGCTCCCTCATTTCCGGGCCTCAAACACGCAAAACAACTTCAGTTAGACAGGAGCCTTAAGGTGGCCGCCTCGGCAGGCCGCCGAGTTGTGTACAGAGCTCCAGCAGACAGCGTTTTATTAAACAAAAAACCGTACTACGTGTCTGAGTGAGGTCTGCTTACGAACAGCATTTAAGAAACGTCGCGCGTCTGTATACGTTTTCCAGTTACTCCATTTCTCTGTAAAGCATATTTTGTGATAGTGGAAATGGCTCAAACGGGGGGTTTTCACGGTCATTTTTAGGTGTGAACATTCCGGTACGAAACTTTAAAAAAAGGAATAGGGATATGCATATAACCTTAATTTTTATTATTACGCCATGAAATGGTTAAGATATCAGCTGAAAGTCTCATAGAGGGCGTGCTATCGACGACGGTATGACTGCACGCCAGTTCAGTGCTTCGCGCGTAGATGCGATGAAGAGAGTTGACGCGCACGTCTCGGTCGCCCCTAGCTCTCAGGCCTCAGACGTGCGAAATCCCTTCGACCAGACGCGGTCGCCTTAAAAGGTAACTGAGATAGTGAACCAGGACCTGGTGCCGTAGGTCGGTCGCCTACCCCCGCAGCGAGCCGCGAGCGGTGACCGCCGAAACACTCAGGGTAGGGCGCGGCCTGCACCCGCGGATTTCCTGCAGAGCCAAGCCTTCATTCCCTCTCCGAAGTTTGCTCGCCCGCCGCTGTTTGCTGTTTGAATTGCAAATGCTGCGCGCGATGAGGAAAGGGGGGTCGTGTTGTGTTAGTACAAGGGCAGTGTGGTAAGGGGGAGGGGAAGATACGACGCTGCCGTACGAAGTGCTGATATAACATCGCGCCCCCAGAGCTGTTCAGCCGCGGGCGAAAGTCTGCAGCCACGACGTAGGCCGCTGCCGGCGATACGTTGCTGCTTCGTGAAATACGCGCGTCCGTACGTAACACAAGTTGGTAAACAATTACTGACTTGAACGTCCTATCTGCGAAGATGTAATACTTTGTAAATAACCTCTGTCGCGATATATATTTTTTACTGAAAAATGTGTAGGCTTTTAATATTTTATACTTGGTAGGCGTTGTTTACTACATTAACAGCTTATAGCGGTGTGTATGGTAATGTTGTTTACTAAAACGCCTAGAACCTTTTATTCTAGTTATGTGTACGAAATATCTACAGATGAAAGTAGAAACATGAACTAGTATTTACTCTACCGATATTATTTTGATTAACTGTATTTTAACGAACCTTTTTTCCTTTAATTCTGTAGCTTCTTATTAACTTCTACCTTTGGTATATGAGTTTATACGTAACGTTTGGTTTTTGGTGGTAATCCATAAGCGTTCACTGCTGTGAAGGCACGATTATAATTAACCCTCGTAAAATAGGAAAACAAGCTTATCGTGGAAGCGACAGTGGATAAACCTGCATACATGAACATAGTGACTCCTAACGATCGCTTTGGTATTATTTCAAACATCTCACATCAATATTCGTGGCTACAGAAATTTCGTGAATTCATTTCATTGCCTAATTTTTTTTTTTTTAAGACTGGAATACACTTTTTTGACGCACCCTTGACGACTGTGGGCTAGTCATAATCAAGGGGCCAAAGTACTGATAAAACTTGTGTAAAATAATCCATATATAAAAAATGTTCTTGTCGACGCTGCTCTCAAAAAATTTATTGAAGATAATAAAATCTATTTTGTTATAAAATAAATTAATGCAATTTTCTGGGTCCCTAGCAATGAGTTGGACGGATAAAGAGCTAGTGGATATATATTTATATTTATATAGTGTGTGTATATATAAAGTGAATGTATATATATTTCAGTATCTGCGGGTGAATATTAATGCGTAGTAATAGTATTTTGAACGTGAATCAGCAGATACGGTTGCAAGTAAATCAAATTCAGTTATACCGGCCGCAAAAGTCAACGAACTTTCTTAAACGACACTTGCCAAAAGCAGGACTTTAAATACATTGAAATAACGCATTTTCAAAGTATTTGTGTTACATAAACAATGCCATTTTTATAGACACAATATTAAGGGATATCAATAAATCGGTAAGAATTTTTGAGTTTACCGCAAAATGACATCGTTTCCCCCACAAGAAATTTGGTTGGGTCGAGCTCGCTACATATATATTGTTTAAGGATATATAATTATAAACATGTATGCTTGTATTATATATATATTTTTATGTATATATATATATATATACACACACACTCATACGCTATTGTTTGAGAAAATTGCAAAACCCAGAAAGAATGGCCCGAATGAATCCAAACTCACAGGTTGTGTAAAACAGTGTACCAGCAATAAGTTATTACGATTGCGGAGAGATGGCGTACACGTAGGCCCAATAATGCCATCTCTTATATGACCGGAAAGGTCCGTGTTACGCCAAGCTCAGTCAGTGTAGAGCCGTCAAACGAAATGAAAGCAAGTGCCAGTATGCCTCTTCGACGTCGAAGGGCGCCATATCAGCATGTGCGTGAGTTCGAATGGGACAGAATGATCGGTCTCTGGGAAGCGGGTTTGTCATTCCGTGACATTGGGACTCGTAAAGGGCATGCTTCTACTTCAATGATGCGTGTGTGAAACCAGTGGATAGAAGAGGGTCGTACGGAGCGACGAGCACGTGATGACCACTATCTTGTCCGCTTGTCCATAACGGACCTTTCAGCTTCATCCACAATGTTGGCTCGACACTGGAGCACTGCAACGGGTGTGGGCCTGTCTGCGTCAACGGTTCGATACCGTCTGCTGTAGGTTGGACTGGTGGTACGCATACCATTCCGTCGGCTTCCGATATCCAGAAACCCAAAACGCCTAAGACTGCAATAGGCACATGAACGCCGTCGCTGGCGTGCTGAGTGGCGAAATGTAAAGTTTTCGGACGAGTCCCGCTACAACCTCTCCTACCGTGATGGCCGCGATCTGGCAGCCTGCATTGTGGAGTGGAATAGCAAAAAAACGCCAAGTGAAATGGTTTGGGACACCATTGGATACAACATGTGACCTAGACTTTTACGTATTGAGAGCAATCTTAACAGCAACCATTACATCAGGGAGGATATAGAACCCGAGGTACTGCCTCTCCTTCAGGCAACTCCACATGCCATATTTCAGCAGGACAATGCCTGGCCACATGTGGCGAGGAATGTGCAAGCTTTCTTCAATGGACGGCGGGTATCACTGCTTCCTGACATGTCACCCATCGAGCATATCTGGATATGGTTGGCAGGCAACTTGTTCGTCACGGTCCTCCAGCAACCATTGTTAATGCTTGGTGAACTCTCATACAAACCACGTGGTGAGAGATTCCCCAGAAATATATCCAGGACCTCTTTGATTCCACGCCACGACGTTTAGGGGATCTGATTGCAGAACGTGGGTGCTTCACATCTCACTGAAATCTCAAGGACAGATATCATGTATAGTTCTGTAGTCCTAATCAATTGCGTATTGTCATGTACCTAATCTGTGGCATAAAGTTCCTTTCAATCACATGTATTTTTTATGGTGCCGCATTTTTACAAACGTTAGTGTATGTGTAGATACTGCTTGTACGTCAAAGGACTTGACTGTATGTTAAACGACCGATGAACTATCCTTAAGTTCGTTATAATTTTCATAAATTCTACTTCGCCTACTCACCATCACTCTGTCTGTTAAGACGGCTCTTAACAGGGGGGTCTTGAGAGCCATTAAGGATTAAGGACGGTGAGTATGGAGCAGCGCAGGAATGCAAGGGGAGGTGAAATGGGATCGGCATCGTCCAGCACGGTTTCACGAGCGACTATTCGGAAGCGACCCCGCCGGGAATCTAACCGGGTTCAGCTTCGTGGGAGGCGAGCGCTCTTGTCGCTGCGCCAGCGTGGCCCCTCCGTCTGTTCGTGTGGTTGTCAGTTACTCGTTGCTTGCAACTGTGGCGAAGTTACTCTCTAGACTCTATTTCATGTGGTTCGTTCGAAAACCATGGAAGAAAGCGCCCGGGAGTAAACTCTGTAAGCTGCCACTTAGGAGCAATCCTAGGGAGTCAGCCCGGTTATTTATGTGGCCACGTAATGAGCACATGCATGTAGCTCCAAGGCTCTGTTCGGTGAATCACTCGAGACTGACGGGGCATGGTAACAAATGAGACTGATATCACTGTAAGGTCAACCGTCTTCCACTCAGAGTGGAAGTCGTTCAGACCTATGAAGATTCACTGTAGTGACAATCAACTGGAGGGGCATGTTTTCCTAGAGGCTCAAGGTAGTAATACCGGGGACTGTCCATAAGAAATTAGGCTCTGAAAGTTGTCTCCTGTGATACCTTGGTGGATCAGGTACAGGAGGCGAGGAGGTGCGGAGAGCCGGACATGTTCCGGAAAACATGTTCTGTGCTCATCCATTTGTAATTATGTGTTCAGAGTACATATAATTTATATATTGTAAACGGTGCTCACAGGTAAACTAAGCACTTTTGAAAGCTCTTCTCGAGATCTTCTTGTATGCACATTGTGTATTCTTCCGTATAATGTAAAATTAGCACTGACATGGGCCTACCCACTTTTAATAATGCTTCGGTCAAGGGAAACTGTAAAGATAGTAGAAAAGTAAGTATCTTCAAAATTTTACCATTCTTACACCTACACTCTAAATATGAATCAGTGAGAATTTCGCTAATTTCAATCAGTTTGGAGTATCTGACTGATTCAACAATCACGCCAGTGAATTTAACTGATGAATCAGTTAAGAATGCCAGTTTTCCTTCACTTATTGATTCTGTGACATTTTCNTCACGCCAGTGAATTTAACTGATGAATCAGTTAAGAATGCCAGTTTTCCTTCACTTATTGATTCTGTGACATTTTCCACTGATTCATCAGTCATTTTTTTCACTGTTATTCAGTGATTTGTTTTTTGACTGATGTATCAGTTAAACAGAGTGTAAAAATGGCCAACAAACAACGTCAAAAAATTATCGTTAAACAACTAGGATCAAGTAAAATAATGACGCATAAACTAATAAAATCAATACAAAATACTTTCTAAAATGTGATTCGTATTTCAAACACCATTTTGTGAGGTGACATGAACATCAATTCTTTCATTCCGTTTTAACGTCTTTCATTTCGTTAATGTCATGTAATCATCACAACGCTCTGTTTGAAGTTTTAAACTGCATATAATGTGGTCAAGGAGTGCACTCATATTTACTATTCGTTTTAACATTCTCAATGGTACCAATCAAACCAAAAAACGTAAAGTTAGAGCGTTCAATTTAAAACTACATGCTTTCAATGAAGAAAAATATAAGACATAACTCGACTTGGTAGCTCAGATGGTAGGGTAATGGTCTTAAAGTGAAATGGAAAGGGCGTGTGAGTTAAATCCCGGATACGTGCGGTAAATTTTTACTTTTTTAAATTACGGTACTTTGCGCAATATAAATAGTAAATTATCGTAAATATGTTTATTTCTCGTATTTGTTTGGGTAAATTCAATAAAAAGAATATTTAATTCGCCACTGCAGTTGGCTATTACTTGTTCAATCAGTTAAATTGTTTCACGTCACTAATTCAAACCATTAAATTTTTTCACTGAAATGATTAGTGGTTTTCTACTGATTCTTCGTGGATCTATTTTCACTGATTCGAGTAGTTGATTTTCACTGCGAATCACGGATTTTCCACAGATACTAACTGAGAGCGTACATCCATTAAAAAAAGCTTAAAAGAAAATAAATCGTTTAATATGTTACAAATGCTTAGCTAACACTTTTTATTCGACTTTAAGACGTGGAACTAANAAAAGAAAATAAATCGTTTAATATGTTACAAATGCTTAGCTAACACTTTTTATTCGACTTTAAGACGTGGAACTAACTTTCCTTCCGCCGCTACAAACTTTACTTGGCGCATGCCAGTCAGTTTACCTGGTCAAATATACGCAGGTCGGGANACTTTCCTTCCGCCGCTACAAACTTTACTTGGCGCATGCCAGTCAGTTTACCTGGTCAAATATACGCAGGTCGGGACAGTGGCATTTTTCAAAGGTTGATTAACAAAATTGCTCATTTTATCGTAAACAGCCTAAAAACTGTGCTACTATCTCAGTAAAATCAAGTACTGTGGCTTAGTTTTAAGCAGGAGTGCGGTGCAGGCATAAAAATATTTCGATTCAAACGTCATTGGTTGTAAAATTAAATAATTTCATTTTGCGCAATAACACACGGGCGCAGTTTGCATTGAGTGTTGCTGAAACTAGTACAGTAATGCCAAATTAACAGAACCAGTGAACACTGAGTATCGTCATCTTCGAGCTTGATCAGGATTGTCAGCCAAGGCGGAGTCGGAATCGCTATGTTTTAGGCGACTCCGTCTCCACCCAGAATTGCTCAAACTCCGAAATCACAGCTCTGGCTTCAAGACAGGTGGTCATGAAATAAAGATAAGATAACCGATCCTAGTTTATTTTGCTGCTGTAGGCCGATGCTCTAGACTGCGGGCCTCAGTGTCATGCGATCTCCCCTGTTGGTAAACAATTCGTAAACCGTGCTACTTGTGTAGGTTATGGACGGTTCACATTGCTGCACTCAAACCATAGACTAAAGGTGAGGTGGACCTCTTATTCGTCTTCANTGTAGGTTATGGACGGTTCACATTGCTGCACTCAAACCATAGACTAAAGGTGAGGTGGACCTCTTATTCGTCTTCATGTACCCAACATTGACCTACTCCAACCATACACAACTGTCAAAGTCACGTGATCAACACTGATGAAAGTGTTTGTTTATATCTTAATTTTTAAATGACAAGTACTATTACACGAATAAAGTACTTTAACCAATTTGAATTTAATCAAACTGCGTTACAAATTGGTTAGAGGAAGTGTACGTACATCTCAAAGCGTTTGTTTACAAGTCAGTTTTCTAACCTAAAATCTAAGACATTCCGTTTTCGCTAGACGTGTTGGCAGAAAAGAAGTTCAATGTTGGGACACGAAAATTGGTTGTGCGCAGCCAGCGAGTACAATCTACCTCATCTTTAGTCTATTACTCAAACACCAGGTCTTTCTTTGGACAGGCAATTCACGGTGTCTTCTGATTTTTCTGAAGCACTGCTGAATTTCTACATCCAGGATATTCCTCCGCCTCATGAAAATAAAGTTTAACTATGTCTAGAAAAACAAATTAAATGGACTACGCACCACATTCCTACGCACTCATTTTGTATACGAACTATTTCTTACTAGGTATTACCAACCCACCTATTTTCTCACCGTTTGTATTCATGCGGATTATAATTGAAATATCATGATTTGTTGACAAAATGTAAGTAATATTTGAACTTAACAAAAAATAAGGTATTTTTTTGGTGTTATCAGAAGTATAAAACTCTTATGATACATAGTATATTTAGGAAGCCACCAAACACGTCATACAGGGGAGTGGTTTTTGTAAGATTTATAAAAAAAATATTGTAGAAACTGTGACTAGACTGTAGTCTAATACATGCACGTTCACGGTTGAAGTGGTAGAATTATCATTAGCCCAGGCAAATAGGCCAACAGCCACTCATGGAAGCTTTTTCAACTGGAAATGTCACAACGAAGTAAGTGTTGTGTCGACTAACGTACATCACACACCAAATTATTTCTTGTTTGCAGCACTTGAAACCATGAAATAAAGTTGGTCTAAAAGAGTACAAATCGCTTCAAATTTCGATTTTAAAGAACGCGTTCGTAGTTTTAAAAAATATCTGCAGGTTATTAGTATTCTATATTTTCTACCTCGTTTATAATGATAAATGTTATTACAGAATTTTCGTCTGTAGATCATGCAAAACTTTCTTAATATGTCAACGATTTAGCTTAAACGTCTAACTTGTTCTATAGAAAACGCTAGATCGAAATTAGTCAAAAATATTTTCGTTATATTTACCAGTCTAGCAGACAAAAAAAACGAAATTACCCGTGAATATATTATTGTATAATTAGCTTAAACATTCACCTAAATATTTATAATATTTTAGTTATATTCATGGCAAGAACTTAGGTATATTTTTCCCGAGAATTTACACTGGGGAAAAATGTATTCATATATTCCATTCGTAATTATTAACAATTTAATTTGGAGATAGAATTTCAGAAACTTATATAAGCAGGGTGTTTGGCAGATCCTCCGCTACGGAAACCTGCAGTGTAAAAAAGAGAAAATTTGAGTTTCGACCTGCTACCTGCGATGATATACAATTAAGATTTGCTTTTATGAGATAGCTGCAAATACACGCATTCTTATAGAGTTATAGTTATGGCCACTCTTCGTTTTCTATACAAGTTTCAAAGTGTTTCAAGCACGTAAATTTCACAAAACATATTTCTGACCGGAAAATATTGCAATACGAGTGGGTATGGAAAATGGGCTACAGAAATGTATGCCGTTTAGAAAAAATATATAGCCACGACAGCTGCCTTTAACACATTGTCTTTGGTTACTGGCTAGTGGAGTGTATAATTATAACAAACGCCAAAATACAATATAATAAACTACGTTAACGCGTTCTGCAATCTAAGCAGGCTCAAAGTACTGTCGAAAGGAGCCACTGAATATCATAGAGATAAGTTATTGAAACTTTTTTATACAAGAAAGAGTCCTCAGTGAACATATTTCCTTCCATGTAGATTGGCGTATTTACAGTCGAATGAAGCAAGCAACAATAACGTTGTTGGTAATATCAGGCGCATCACAATTTCCTTGTGTGTCTCACATGCGCAAGTATTACAAAGGTTGCACGCAAATACGGTCTTGGGTTAAAAATTGTACTTCCTTATGACGGATCAAAATATGTATTTATTTGGGAATAAGAACGTCAAGTACCAACTAAAAAAAAAAAAAACAGNAAATGGGGGAGGAAAAAATTGGAAACGATCAGTCTTCGCAAACATTTATTTCAATGTACAGGCTGTACATAAATTAGACAGACAAACTTTGGAATCAGTTTAACCACGTAAAAGCAAGGCGAAAGCACATACACCACCTGTGATCTGAAGTGAATCGTGAGGGAAGTACCCATCTTTGAACTTGGACTGAAGCAACGTTTGTTAGAAATACTGTAAAAAAATATTTAAAAACGAACACTGAGTTTCTGCATAATGTGTACAGTTAATTGTGACGTGACAATTAATAAAACATATTTTAAATTACAAATTTAATACAGCGACATTGAGTTTAAGTCGATATAAGGGCAGCCAGCTTCTAACAGTAATTATTTTCATGAAATAATTTGACGACAGCAACAGACAGGTGTCGTGGTATTTCCAGATCTTTGTTCTGTTATATATATTGTCCAGACACCCACTATTCTGTCTTGAATTGTTTTCTAATATTTCTATTGAATCAATGCTTCTGGTCCAGTTTAAAAGTTGAGCACCACCCTTATGATTCACTTAAGACAATAAGTCATAAATGTTTTCACACTCTTTTTTCATGATTTACGTGCTGTCGACATTTGTCGGTCTTATTTAGATACAGCCAGTAAAAATGTTTTAAATCATTTCTTAAAAAGTCATTTCCTAAAAGTTTACGTTTAAAAAATTATGTCACTTGTGTTGACTTTTGTTTCATGTCAATATATTATTATATTATTATATTCTTATTTATTTGGTGTTTAGCTAAATATTTATTTTTATTTTTTTACTATTGGAACGTGCTCTAGTTCTGCTAAATATTTTGGTTTTTTCACTTTGAAGTGGCAAAATAAACCTTGTTATCTGGGAAATTTTTTTAATATTTAAATATTTATCTGGTTCTTTTTTTAGGTTTCTTGTTTAAAAAATGTTTTTATTCGTGCCTTTTAATTATTTATGTACGTAATACTGCGTGAAGTCTTAATTTTCAAGTATATAATTGAAAACATTTTATGTATCGATTAGTCGTACGAGTTCACTCGTGTAACTTCCTTCTTCGTTTTCGCCATACAGCATATAGTCACTTTAAAAAATCCAATTTTTTGGAATCATTCACCATCTTAGGATGAGTTGACTTTTATCCGCCGTTTTGGGTAGGTTTGACTGCGGATATGTTATTATTCGACTTGATTATATTATTTTTGTTATTCCAGTCCTTTCTAATTGGGTTATTATTTTAACGGTTTGCGGCATGTGTAGATAATCTTGTGGCCAGCCGTATAATCCCTGCGATGTGATGTGATTGTACGACCATTCGTGGTATTGCAGTTATGGCCATGATTCTACTTCTTTCTGCCATCAGCGTCACCGCAGTAACTTCACTACATTAAGGAATTACTTAACTTTTTTTAATTTTTTGCGTGCTGTGTGGCCTATGGGTGTGCTAATTTTTTTTTGTGGACTGACGCAACATCAATTAAAATCTTAAGTTTGTGAATTTGGACAGTTCAATAACGACATTGTTTTGTCTTCAACAACTTCATTTCAGTAAAATAGACAATCAGTATAAATAATTTAAATGTTTTTTTTAAGTAAATTTTGAAAGAGGTGACTGCGGGTACCCGATGATATAGAAAAAAAATTTATGTTATAAAAGTTTATTTATATGTTTATCTATGGATATTACAGCATAATACACTTGCAGCGAAAATATTTTTCATAGAACTAAAGTTCAAAAGAAATTTTTTTATTTATTTTCAGGTTAATTACTTTCTTAAGAAATTTTAATGAAAATATTTAAATCTCTAACTGTCGTGTTGTGATTAATAAATTTTGATCCACACCATGATTGTACTTATTGCTTATTTATTACGATAATGCAATAAGTAAATCAGGAGCATGTCCCTATAATATGCTTTCTGTAGTAGACTTTAGTCTACCCAGGAACCGAGATCCCATCTTCTATTTATGTGCCATCCTTGTGTTCTCACGAGGGTACCTAAGCGGGCCCACGTTTCTGTCACGAAGGTGGTCCATAACAAAACCTACGATAACGTGAGCAAACAAAATGTGCAGATTTTCTGTTCGACGTTTTTTTTTTTGCGAGAAGAAAATTATTTTCAGTGATCATAGAACAGTTTAATAGTGATCAAAAAATTACCCCTCCTTTTTTATTATAAATGTTTGTTATATATAATAAAATAATAATAATTTTGTAATCACAAGAAATTGGCATCGTGAATTATACAGACAATATTTTATACTTTCCGCAAATTATTATTTTCAGAATATATACAAATACTGGTTTATATAATAAATTCTCAAATTAAGCTTAAAATTTCCCTGCCTATAAGTTTGTGTAGCTAAATCAACACGCTTATTGATTTGCGTATGTACAGTCAAGTCGGCAACGACCTATGGAAAGTAGTTATAGGCTTTTCACGTTTAATTGAGCAGTTTCGAAAACCATGCTTCTTAGAATCTTTTTCTCTGCCCATTATGTATAATTCCGATATGTGAAAACTACCGTTCCCGCGGGCCCGTTCACGTTATTCGCGCATCGATCAAGCGAAACTTCAAAAATGTTAGGAACAAAAAAATGTCTTCGTTATGTAAGTTCATGTTGTTAAGAACGTAAGTACCACAAACTAAATTAAATTAATTCAGTTTCCGTACACCGTTCAAACGACGTTAATACACGGAACAATTTTTGGTGATTATTTCGTATAACGTATCCAAATCACCAAAAAAACATTACATTACGTATCCAATGATACANTAATTTGAGTGGATACTCGATAGTGCACTCGCAGGTTTCCTATGGTTTTACCATAAGAGTACGCAATACGGAACACTCACCCAATTTTTTTCTCATTCGCTGTCAAATCTACCATGAGTATTCCAGTCAGGGACTACGTTGAAATGTATGCACGTACGGGCAGTGATTTTTTTTTTTCGGGTGGTGATTTAAAAACGCCCAGTTAACACCGAACAGCTTATAGAAGTATTAAAGTTTAGGTAAAAGTCCTGTGTTTACATAAGTGGTGACAGAAATTTTTTTATACACAATTCAAGTAATGTTCAACAATAAAGGCACAAAATTTTTTTCGTAAAGTTTCGCAGTGTTATTTGGTTAAGGTATAGATACTACTTATTTCGCCCACGATGTTGGTGATTTCCACAGACAAAGGAAGGTTACGCAAATGATAGAATGCAGGGGAGGAACTCAAGGCTGTGTGTTGACATAACCGCGCACTAGTTGTAGGTCCATTGTATCAAAACACTTGCTCTAGCTGATGCTGCGCGAACATAGTGGCCGTCCACGTGTTAACTGTTAAATGTTACGATCGGCAACGGAGGGTCACTGCGCTCTCCGGTGCCAGGTACGGCAACGCGAAGGTCTCTCGATACCCGGGTTGTTGGCACGTGATGCCAGGACTCTTCGCCGAGGATGTGTGAAAGGAAAGCTAGGCTGGGGTCAAGGATCCCTCCGGTCACCCTGGCGTCATGCTAACTGCTAACAAGGATCCTGGCACCTTATNAAGCCGTAAAGCCTTCAGCACCCCCTCCCCCCTCCATCAACATCTAACAGTGGACACCTTCATCTTCGTCTTGCTAGTCACGTCACAAGCTTTGGCCATATCTGATCCCGCCCCCCTGTTAAAGCCATCCACGCGAGCGAAATTCACGGCTCGTCATTAGCCACGGGCCTTCAGTGGCGTAGTGAGTGCACCAATAAATGGGAAGTAGGTGTTAGGGTTATAATCGCCTCTTTCCTATTGCCCCAAGGTGTACAAATCAATATTATTTATATATGTTTAAATTTAATTGTCGTAGAGCCCTAAAGTAATAGTTTAAAAATATATATCATGTGCCCTAATTTATGCTGAAATGCGATTAATATAAAGTATATTTATGACTTCACAATCAACCAGCTGAAAATATAACTAACCTCTTAAAATATTTCTAGTAATGCTCCTTATCAGGGTGGTATATTTATATGTGTACATATGTTTTATTTTTCGGGTGTGGCATAACGTTAGTACTGGTTTAGCCAGAACACTTTTCCTTGGTCTGAAGCAAAAAAAAAATAAGAAAATGATAGGCAGTGTTAATATTGAGGCAAATAAGAGAACTTAGGTGAATTTGGCCATTTTTATGCTGGACTGGAAGGAAGCAACACTCCTTGCTCGCCCTTATCCCTAGAAAACCTTCCGCGCTTGGGCCACGGTCGTACGCTATAAACTGTTTGTTAGCGTATAAAAAAATATTATTGCACAATAAACATATATTTAAAATTTCATGGATTCATTTGGCAATAAGATGTAATTTGTTTCTCCACCAGTACTCAATTTATTTTATACGTCCTGGATAGGTATAAGGAAATAATTTACGAGCACCAAAATGCCGCCAAACCATTGTCTGGCATTATGGTAGCTAAAGCTGCTGAAAAGTTGATAACGGTATGCAAACGGTTTTAAAGTCTACGAATTTAATGAACCCGCGAGTTTTTCTAGTTTCTAGTGGTACCTAACAATCAGTTTAGCGATGAAGTCTAGCTTGGTGGCCACAGTCTCCGGGGTGAATTAGGACAACAAGGTTCCAGGTACGATTCCCTCGTTCGCCATGAGAGCGTGTGTTGTTTTGCTGGCAACTTCAAGACAGTGTGACTTGTAAGCCACGTCGTGTTTGTCGTGTTAAGTCTGTCAAATGTCAGACAACCTAGAGAGCCGTAGTTCAAAACTTATTTTGTTGTTAGTTACAAAAAATTAAGAATGGCGAATTTTTACATTTGTACGCATTTCAGTACGCATTTTAACTTTCGCAGCTATGAAACCAGGACCAGAAGACGAGAAACTGACAGCCAAATACGCAGGAACAGTGACGGATTTTAATTCTGAGGCACGAATGCCAGTGTACCGGTCCATTTTTGCGGCACTTAGATGATTAAACTTTTAAATTATTTAAGTTACCTAAAAAATTGTCATGGCAGAGTCCCGTCGATTGTCTTGTATTTTATGTGTTTCGCTTACATTATTAATTATATCAATTACGTCATTAACTGGTATACTATTGTTAGAGGATCATCGCGAAACTAAAGGGTAGAAACCATGTCCCCAGCAATTAAAAAATAAGAAATGGTGTTAAGCAGTTAAATATTGTAAGGTAAATAGTTCTTCACAGCATTATTAACACCATCTATATAATATTTTTTTAAAATAATATACATTTCTCATAGATTTTTTGCTAGATAACACTGGCTTGTTCACAACGTGGACTGTCGCCAAAGTAATTCTACAAAAATAAATCCATTATTTTTATGTTTGTAAGTAATTGTTTTGTCAACATTGTGTATTGTGTACAACATAATACCTCATGAACAAATTTACTAACAAATTTCAGATCTTATTATAGCATTATAAAAAAATAGATATGTTATTATATAATGTCTCCATAAAATGTGTTCACTCAATGGACAAAGTTTAAACTTCCCACAAAAGCCTCTAGAGTGGACTATCAGCAACCAGGATGTGTGAAGAAACTGTGAACGAAGCCATCTTGACTTTCGTAACAATTAGTGAACTGAGGTGCTGTTATTTTGTCTTGCTGAACAAGCTTTTGCTTGTGTTATAGAGGTTTGGCTATCTCATCTATCCACTAAGTGGTCAGGATTATTAGAAGTATGCAACATAATATTTACAATCTCATAATATGAAATAACGTAATTATGTGGTTGAATTTCACACAGAAGTCAGTATTTACCTAACATTANTTTACAATCTCATAATATGAAATAACGTAATTATGTGGTTGAATTTCACACAGAAGTCAGTATTTACCTAACATTAATTCTTAGCTCGCTAAAAAACAAAAATTGACATTTTGTCCACACAGGGGACGTCCACTCCCTTGACATGGTTTATTCATGGAGTGGATATGATTTTCCACGGAGTAGACACTTTTAATTAAAAAAAATAATATATATATATATATATATTTTTTTGTAGTACAATTCAACCTCATTAAAATAAGTACTATCAATTTGTCTCATGAGACAGCTGAAATATAGTTTTTATATTTTCCATTTGTGTTTTCGTGGGTATATGAAAGTACGAAAGGAATTGTTATTAATAGCTGTAAACAGTCAATCAGTATTTCTGAATGATGCTTTATGATTCAGTAGAGTGAAGTAGTTTGATTTTAAGAGGACAGTGTGTTCAGCTTATTAATGGATACAGATTATATATTTTATTAAATTCTCCATCTATACGGTTTTAGGTTTTAAGCATATATATTTATATATAACACAGCCGGAGCCATGCTCTTATTTGTTAACGGGGCGCTCTTAGCCGTGAGGCCCTACCGCATCCCGGCCTCCCAGTGGGCGGGGAAGAGGGATCACGCCCTCAACGCAGACATGACCAGCGCTTACCGAAATAGACCAAATCCGTAGTCCCGACCTGTTCATCTGGCCGCACCGAGCGTAGCCCCGATCTGATTTACCGGATCGTACCGAGCATGTCCTACCACAAGGCCTGAGATCCTAGCACTGAGTTTACCAAGCGTGTGGTCTGGCCGGAGCACTACCCACACTCCTGACGTCATCTCGGGGACGCCCCCTGGAGAAGTGTCCTGCTCACCGCCCGGCTCCTCAACAAGGGGAAAATCTCTCCGAGCCTCCTCCAGCATGCGGAGTCAACAACTTAAGCAAAGATGCCTTTTGCTTTACAGAAGTGCATGTAAAGAGGAAAAATTCAAATAATCTACAAAGTGCAAGAAGAAAAGAAAATCTTTCAGCCAAACAGAAAACCGGAAAGAGCAGAAAAAACATAAATATGAAATCTAGAGGAAAATCCTTTCAAAATATCCTGTAAGGTAAGGAGAATAAAAAGCTAAAGAAAGAGAAAGATATCACAATGGGAAGCAGGTTGTTGGTGAAATGTCAAAACCAATAAAACTATCTCTAAGAAAAAAAAAATGGAAAATGCAAAAGAGGAAGCAAAGGGGAAAAACAAAGGAACAAGAGATTTTAAACCAATGTGTAAGAGAAGGTTTCATTCTTGAGTCGTCTTAAAAAGGAACTCCAAATATCACAAGCGAACTGGGAAGTCCCCCTAGTGTATCTTCTACTAACAGATTAGAAAGTGGATGCAAAAGAGCAGAAAATAACAGTGCAAGGCTTCGTGAATAAAACAGGAAGTTAAAAGAAGAAACGAAAGCAATAACACAGAGAAACTAGAAAAATACAATAAATTACTAAAATGGTTGAGAGATGTACAGAGTAATTCTACTTCTTTGGGGGTACCCAGGAAGAAGTGAAACTATTACTTGCAGGAAAAAAACCACAAGAAAATTTTTAAAAAATGTTATTTTTTGTATGGTCACTAAGGAACAAATACAAGTTAACTTTAAAGAAGAAAAGTAAAAAAAGAAACGCAAATAAGTTATAAAAGTTTTTGACAAAAAATATTACGGAAATACAAATACCTAAAAGATATCAGATCAATTACGTAAAAAAAAAAAATTCTAAGATTACATATACTTGTCCACAGGTCCCCAAGTAAAGAAGCAAAGTTAAGAGTTAGTAAANAAAAAAAAAAATTCTAAGATTACATATACTTGTCCACAGGTCCCCAAGTAAAGAAGCAAAGTTAAGAGTTAGTAAAGTTAAGCTAGCCGTTTAAAATTCTTAGAAACTGATGAAGCAAGCAGAATGTGTGCAGGAACGAAAGATACAATCACTCAACGAGGTACAAAAATGCAGAAACGTTTCTTGAACAACACACTATATAATTTGTTTAGAGTATTCAAAAAACAAAACCCTTATTTTGACAATGTCAGCTACAGAAAGTTTTGCATATGCAAACCTATTTGGATTATTTATCCTAAAATGAAAGACAGAGAAGCTTGTGTATGTAAATCTCAGGAAAACATGGCACTAATAGTAAGTAAATTAAATTCCTCCAAGGTGTGTAAGGAACGAACTACAATGAGGTTGTGAGAACCTTGTGCTGTGAAAAAAGAAGAAGTGTGTGTTTAGAAAGAAGCCTTGAATTCTGTAAAGATAGAAACATACAACCAGAAATCAGTTTATGTTCACAAATACATATTGTTACTTTCCTTACTAAACATTCATCTTCAGCAGTCAGGAAATGTTTTTACAGCGAACAAGAAGAAGACTTAGCTCAACCCCTTAACAAAAATGGACCTTGAATTCTGTAAAGATAGAAACATACAACCAGAAATCAGTTTATGTTCACAAATACATATTGTTACTTTCCTTACTAAACATTCATCTTCAGCAGTCAGGAAATGTTTTTACAGCGAACAAGAAGAAGACTTAGCTCAACCCCTTAACAAAAATGGACCTTGTNTTCAGCAGTCAGGAAATGTTTTTACAGCGAACAAGAAGAAGACTTAGCTCAACCCCTTAACAAAAATGGACCTTGTTTATTGAGACTAGCAACAGACAGTTTTGCGCAATCTCAAGGGGGTTGCTTTTCAATCTACAATCCGCTTTTATGAACCAGCAATAGGAAAGTTGACTGTGGTTGTATTTGAGAGACTTGTTTATCCTTGAGAGAGAACCAGAATAAATCCTGAAGAAAACGTAAAAGTTAATGTTATGCATTCTGCTACTAGTGGTGTATTTTTTTGGCCGCAAAATCTTGACCAAGTTCCACACTCTCTGAGTGATGTGAAGGCTATTATAAATCCACNCTCTGAGTGATGTGAAGGCTATTATAAATCCACCTATTCCAACGCTATCAAGAAGCATAAATGTAATTAAATTTCTGCAAAATATCAGAAAATGATTTCTTCTAAACAGTTACATTGTGAAAACTTTTCTTGTTTTATTTACTTTTAAGAATGTTATTGTTATTTAAGTTTCAAAACTGCATTGTGCCAAGGAAATTGATTCTAAGTTGTATTTTTTATATATTTGCTACTGGCAATAATGGTTCATTTAATTAATTTCAGGGTGTATAAATAATTTTTCTTTTGTTGAAACATTTTTGAGACTGAAGGTACGTAAATACTTGTTTTTGTTCTACAGATGTTGATAAGTTATACTAATGTCCATTCTGTGGATTCTGAAGTTCACTTCGTGGACACGTCACCTCCAAAAATTATAATTTATGTAATTAAAAAACGTTAGCGAGATAGCTCATATAGTGAACTGCATTAGTAGTTGTCGACAGTGAGATAGAAAATTTTTTTTGTTGTTAAATTAAAAATTTAGATTTTTCCAAAATATACCTTTTCTATCACTTAGATTGGCAATGGTAATAGATCAAATTTTTTAAAGTATGATTTTAATTTTTTATGTGTATTTGCTGTTTTAGTTTGTTCTTTGCAGAATAACTTTTAATCGTGTATCTATAATAACATATTCAAGTGTATTTTCGGCCATGATAGATTGCACTTTCGTTTCTGTTTCTTACTTTAAAGTGCGTTAAAATTTCCTTTTTGAATATCAAAATNCCTATTCCAACGCTATCAAGAAGCATAAATGTAATTAAATTTCTGCAAAATATCAGAAAATGATTTCTTCTAAACTGTTACATTGTGAAAACTTTTCTTGTTTTATTTACTTTTAAGAATGTTATTGTTATTTAAGTTTCAAAACTGCATTGTGCCAAGGAGATTGATTCTAAGTTGTATTTTTTATATATTTGCTACTGGCAATAATGGTTCATTTAATTAATTTCAGGGTGTATAAATAATTTTTCTTTTGTTGAAACATTTTTGAGACTGAAGGTACGTAAATACTTGTTTTTGTTCTACAGATGTTGATAAGTTATACAAATGTCCATTCTGTGGATTCTGAAGTTCACTTCGTGGACACGTCACCTTTAAAAATAATAATTTATGTAATTAAAAAACGTTAGCGAGATAGCTCATATAGTGAACTGCATTAGTAGTTGTCGACAGTCAGATAGAAAATTTTTTTTGTTGTTAAATTAAAAATTTAGATTTTTCCAAAATATACCTTTTCTATCACTTAGATTGGCAATGGTAATAGATCAAAATTTTTTCAAGTATGATTTTAATTTTTTATGTGTCTTTGCTGTTTTAGTTTGTTCTTTGCAGTATAACTTTTAATCGTGTATGTATAATAACATATTCAAGTGTATTTTTGGCCATGATAGATTGCACTTTCGTTTCTGTTTCTTACTTTAAAGTGCGTTAAAATTTCCTTTTTGAATATCAAAATCACTTAACATTGCTTATGGTAAAAATTATAGTTTCTTCATTTCTTGAATGTAATTTGTGTTAGGCAAGAAAAAAGGAAACATACATTTATCTGAAAATTGTTATTAAGAATGTATTCGAGACAGCAGCATGACCGTTCGATTACACCGAATCCGCCATGTGGTCGGAATCGTTATGTTGCTCGACTATCTATGGTAATGACTAAGCCTTCTTTTTTTGCATCGAAAAGGTCATTTGCATCAAGCGACCTACCTTTTTGTTAAGAAATCTTCATCCAACTAAATATGTCGTCGTATTTTGCATTAGTGCTATTGGTGAGCGTGGTTTGATGTTATATTCACATGCCTCCTCTCCTACCTTTTTTTTTTTTTTTAATTTGGTGTTTCATTTTACTTAACAATGTGGTCTAGTGCCCGTGTTTCAAGTGCACGGCTTGGCATCTTGCTATTAGAAATATTTTGAAAATATCCTGGCTCTCTCAAGACAACGGTGATTTACTGTGGCTGTTGATTTGCTAGAAGCACTTCAACTTTCAGAAAAGCATGCAAATCGTTTAACCTATTAAGCATGCTAAATCTCCTCAATTAAGTGTGATTCAGAAACCCCCAAAACATACAAAACCATTTTTCGGATTGTCGTTTTCGTCGAAATCGAAATTGAACTTGTATAAAAATTAAAACAAATAATATTTTGGAAATTCAAGAATTAAAACAAAATACGNGTATAAAAATTAAAACAAATAATATTTTGGAAATTCAAAAATTAAAACAAAATACGTTTTTAAGAAATGAAGTTTTTATAAATGTGTTGGTTCTTAACATAAATGTAATATTTCTCAAGGGGGGCACCATCCTCAAATTTTTCAAATTTAATAATTTGTATTCCTTATAAAATTGCTATTTAATTGCAAGGTACTGCTCATTGTACTCAGAGAATACTCATGGTAGTGTATGTATAATATATTTCTTGGTAAATGTAAAGATTTATTTATTTTCCACCATGAAATTGATGTTTTAACAAATTCACCTTGCACCTTTCAGTATACATATTTTTGTATATATACCAGTTAAATAATTGTTCTCTTTGGCCATGTTTACACTTCAAGTGATTTACTTATTGGTAATGATAACAACGTTAAAAACAATATATTTAAAAAAAAAGTAGCTGAATTAATCGTGTTTTGGTTTTCTCTAAAAGCATTACTTTTTTAAATTTCGTAAACGGAGAAACGACTTTTGGGTGCTCTGCTTTTCGCGTCTTAACTCGTTTAAAGACTGCTACACTTGTAGCGGAATTCGGTTCACGTGCTTCCTTTTGAGCGCCTTCTGAAAACAGGGTTGTGATCGCTTGAGTTGTTTGCCGCTTTTTGGGCTTATGAATCGCGTACCAGCTCTACGACCAACGGGTGGATCAGTGAAAACTGAGTTTTAATTGTGCATATAAATATGACCACTTGGTGGATAAACTATCAAAATACTTTTTAAAACATCGGTTTCAACTGAGTATATATATTTATACTGCACTTTAAACATATGTTTGTATTCGAGGATAATCTCATTTTATCTAGTCCTAAATCAAAATACAAGGGAGAGGTTCAATCACACTTTACTCCCCCTCCCCTCCATCGTGGTCCCAACCCCCTCGATCTGTTGCTGGCGGGGAATGAAAAGCAATGCATGATGGCTTCGAAAACATGACACATTTTCTATCATTTTTTACGCTGAGAGAAAAACCGGAAGTCATTATTTGGTTTAAGGTGTTTGTTTCCCGGAAATTATTTGTCAACATTTTGAAAGGTTTCTCAAATTATTACAAACAATCTGCAACACCTACATGCTGTCCAAACACACGGATTAAAGAATGAATGGTTTTTTTACTGTACGAGGAATAAAATACGATTTAGTAACTGTAACCGGACCAAACGGAGCGACAGCTCTGTCCCTCTCGTAGGACAACAGACTCCGATTAGCTCCAGCCATCTCTCGTTCATACGTTACACTGCCGTAGGCGGAAATAACACGCTGATTTTCAATTGGACGAAGGGGACCACGGTGGTGTAGTGGCAGACCACTCACCCTCCCGACTAGGTGAACCGCGAGGGTTCGATTCCCGACGGGGTCGTTCCCGGATTTTCACATGTGGGAATCGTGCCCAATTATGCCGCTGGTGTGGTACCACGAATGGCCTACATATAGTCACGTAAGTTCAGTTGAGTGAAGTGGAGATATTTGGACGGCTCTTAACAGCGAGGTCTTGAGAGCCGATGAGGGTGACTGAGATGAGTATGGAACAGCGCCGGAATGAGAGAAAACCCGCCGAGCAGCGGCATCGTCAGGCGCGACTCCCACCCGCGAAAATCCCGGAGTGACCCGGCCGGGGAGATGAATTTCGGTTCGCCTTGGTGGGAGGCGAGCAGGCTAACCACTCAACCACCGCGGTCCCTAGTCAGACAAAGTCGCAGAACACAGAGTATGCCTTGTAGACGCATCAGACAGCATTACCAGATCTAGAAGGAGTATGATAGTGAATCTGTGTGAGGCTGGGTGGACGTACCGCAGTCTAGAGTTGCCAGACACGTGCGTTTTCTAAGTCTGCTCTCGGGCCAGGCAGCGAGCCCACTGTGTAATAACTTGGTGGTTAAACTGCTGAATTACCTTGGTCGAGACGGTTACAGAAGTTGCTTCTTGCGAGTGTCTTCAAAATAGTCAAGTCCAGCCTACTGGCCATAAATAATGTACACTAGAAGATGGGTCTCTCTAGCAGTGAACTGATTCGTTAGATAATGGGCAAAGTAATTTCTAAACCAAATCAAGTGTACACCAAACGCATAATAGGAAAAGTGTCATTATGTCCTTATCGTAAAACCAATTAATCTAAGCAAACTGATTTTTCGCGGTAAATGTCTTTATACCAAGTGAAGTTCAGGCTAATATTATACTTGAAGTGATTTCAAAGGCAGCTGATCTCTAAGCTTATAATTAAATTTCTCTCAAATTACTTTGTACCTTTACTTTGCTGCAGTAACGAAACAAATAACTTTAAAGCTTTATGAGTTTTACAAAAGAAAAAACTCTCAGGCCAAGGGACTCTTAGTTCGAAATGGTTTTAGACCGAGTGGCTGTTAGGCCAACGGATGCACTCCGTCCTACAGTGGGAGGTGTCGACGTCGACCGCAAAGGCGCCCTACTACCGGGGTCTGCCGGGATGCTGTGTCACACCTGTCCTGTGCACGAGGGCGGGAAAGGGGGCGGCTGGAGGTGACGAAGGGGTGGAGCCGACTCGTGCATCTCTCTAGGAGACCTCTCAGGGGGGCGACGCCAACCTTTCCCTGACTGCCCCGGTGCACGGGTCGCAGGGGCTGCTCGTTAATCTTGGTTCTACGAGAGGCAAGCCACGCACAACTGCCTCAAGACATGTTCCAGTTGGCATTTTTAGTTTCCTAAGTGGTCACGTGAGCTTATTTAGTATACTGAAATGTTGACGTACTAAGTAGTTCAGTATTCAGTTTTTAGTAAGCAACGAAACTTACTAAACATTAATTTATCAAATTCGAAATCACTAACATATTTGTTTTGAACATGATGAGGTTAAGAAAACTTATGTGATGGCTTCTTAGCTTCATATTATACACACACGTAGAATTTATTATTAATTCACAAAACTAAATAAATATATACGCAAGTAAACAGCTGTATGAATGAATTTATTTCCAAATTTACGTTCTTAAATGTGATTTATTTAAATGTAAACGTAACCAAAAATATATTGTACGTACATGCCTACATAAGTATCTAAAATAAACATTAAATTACTTGTTATTTATTTAGTGTTATTATAGTCTCTTGAAAATGCTATGTCAGTGTGTGTTATGCAATAGAGACTAAAATTTTGTCGGTTTGTGCCAAATGTATACTTGCATGTCTTTTGAGAGAAACCATAAAATAAACTATCACAAGTTCTAAGAACTGATGACCATAACCACTGCTGCTACAAAGAAAAGTAAATTTAATATAGAATACAAAACAAGTCTGGTGGCCGCGGGGAGAGGGTAGTTGACACCGAAGACAGCATTAATGAAAATGAAGGAGAAGATAATGATGGAGCTGAAGTCGATGGCGAATTTATCGATGCACTGGCACACCTCTCTACCACATTTGGTGCAACGAGCGCCATGAAGAAGGCAGAAAACGCAAAGAATACTGGCTACCTATTCCCCGAAGACCCGAGTGAAATTTTTGATAGGCTCAGACATTTGATCGCTTTCCAACAAGATGGAGATTTCTCACACATGAACGAGATATCTTCACTCATTTGTGAACTGAAGGATAGATGGTACATCAGATGGGACTGTTGTCTACTATCCATGATCTGCAAACGTCTGACAAATATAAAGATAAAATATGTAAAATAATTAGATATATAGAATGTATTTAAAAAGCAAATAAACTAATTTTATTTATACACAATATGTGAGTTTCATTTCTTGTACAGTCCGTTATACTTCTCTGAAAGACTTATTAATTCAGTGGTGTGTACAATCGATTGCAACAGTGAGTTTTAGATAAAATTTTACCGAGCGTGTCTAATAGAAGGGCCACCGTAGGATGTGAAGTATTATGCCTTACTCGGGTCGATTAAAATTGACCGATTTCTATAAGGCAAACAAATGAAGTGAGGAATATTTTTTTTTCTAATGTTTCGCAACTGTTTGGGTGGTCTGGTCATTTGGCATGGCCTTTTGTTATGGACAGCTCTGGCTGAAAATGTTTTTAATTATTGCACAGTTTTGCGAAGAATATACCAAATTTTTGTGCGAAGAGGATAGCACCGAAATTCGTATTAGGCGACTTTTTCGTGATCGACTGTTGGTATAAGTGGGTGGTATGGTGGGTTGGTCTTGTCCACTGTTCTAGCCATCTTACAGTAAATATTCTTGGCTGGAGTCAGTCTTGGGTAGAGTTATGTTTCTCTTGAGGAACAAGCTGGGATTCGGACAGTGAAAGGGGTGTGGATAATCGCGTGGATGGTTTATGGAGAGGGTGGATTATGAGGGGGACGAGCTATGGCGTGTTTTTTGTTGTCTGCAGTCGGGCGGTAGGTTAATGGTATAAGTGGATGTTGTATTTTGGTGGGGGGTCATGCTATATTGAGTATATGACGAGGGAAGTGGAGCGACGAGACATGTGATGGCCTGGGCCATAGGTGGGGGTTGGATGTATGTGTGTTATGTAATACCAACAATTCGCTTTGTGGGTCGGAAGATTGATGGGCTATATAGGCAATGGAATATACAGTTGGGGGTTCAGTCGGCTGCTGATTATTGTACAAGGGAGAGGCTGTACTCTGGAATATTTACGAGAATCTCACCCTCAGTGACACACACATCCAACTCGGTTTTTTTTTCCTCGATGTGTTAACTTTTCTTGTGTAATTTTTTTGCAATATTTGACTATTTTTCGTGATGAAGGGAAGTGGTGTCAAGGTTGAATTTGTCAACATTTGCCGTGGGTGTCGGAGTCAGTAGGGTAATTATATGTTCGTCGATTAAAAAAAAAAATGTATTTTTAATTATTGTATTTTACTTAGTTTATGAGGCCAAGGTCATTAGGGTAAACGTAATATCACCATTATACAACATGGGTGTCAGAGTCAGTGACGAAATGTTCCTTAATTTTAATTTGGTTCTTTCGATTTTTTTTTTTTTTACCATTTTTCTCTTCGTTATAACACAAGGATGGCACATAAATAGAAAGTTAGATATAGATTACTGTGTAGACTAGGGTCTACTATTGAAAGCAAAATACATTGGCGTGCTCCTGTTTTACTTATTACGTAGTGTAATAATTAATTAAAAGGTACACTCATGGTGTAGCTCAGATTTTAGCAATTACAACATTATAGTTATAAAATTATATATTATGAATGGGTAATTATTGAGGATGCAATTAACAAAGAATTAAAATTTCTTGTTTCTTTTGAACAACTGTTCTATTAAAACATTTTTCGCCACAACCACACACACACACACATATATATATATATATATATATATATATATAATTTTGTAACTCTATAATGGAATGAGTATATACTTTTTCTTTGTTTTTCTTTATAGTTATTTTTTTGAGAATTATACAATATGTTTTTGACAAACTATATATATATATTTTTTATATGGCCACGACTATGTCGTCAGGTACCTGCGATCGCTTCATTTGAAAATGTACATTACTTTAGAGTTACATTTAATTAAGTTGAAAACCAAAAATAATTCCGTTGTTTAACAGTCCAACATAATTGTTTATGTCGCGTCAGAAGGAAGAAAAATCAGAGCACTCCCGATCACAAGCAGCAGGCAAAAAAAAATGTTGAGGTTACTTCATCCCATTTATAAAAATTTAGAAGTTACTGTGGTGACGGCCGAAAGTAGTGGACTTATGGTCAAAACGGCCATGCCACGATTGGGTGTAAGTCTCACATCACATGATGGATGAAATGGCTGGCCACAAGATTAAGCGAACATGCCGGGAACCGCTAAACACAAATGCAAAAATAAACATTGAAAATGACCGTAATCACAAAAATAATATGACCACATCGCAAAGTAAAATATTCGCAAACAAACTTATCCAAAACGACGCATAAAAACTAGTTCACCACAAGATGATGCAGGATTCCGAAAAGTAAGCAAAAGTAAGTCGACTACATGCTGTATGGCGAGAAAACGAAGAAGGAAGTTACCTAAGCGGAAACCTTTATATACTAAGGTATGCTCAGAACTTCGAGGCCTCGCGCGACTAATCGATACATAAATCGAAAGTCAAGAAAGATATATATTAATTCACAAATGAAGTTTTTCATATTGATTATTGGAAATTAAGAGTTTACACAATATTACGTACGTAAATGATTAAAAGACATTCAGGAAAATATTATTTTTAACAAGAAACATAAAAAAAAAAATATATATATATTTGAATATCACAAAATTTTCAGATGATAATGTGTGTGTTTTACAACTTCAANTACCAAATCAATAAGAAAAAAATTAACAAAATTACATAGTGACATAAAAAAAGTGCCAACACAACTGGAACAGTTATTGATATTGAGGTCAAGGTCAAGACCACCGGCATTCGCCATGGGTTTCGGAGTCCGTGATGTAATAGGTTCCTAAAATTTTTATATTTTCTTTCTATTTTAAAATTTGTTTATTATTGTGGTGGGTGTTAGTTGGGGGTGGAGGTTCGTTAGGGTGGCGGGGTTAGTGTGAGTTTAAAGTTACGTGTTCCTTTTTTTAAATCATTTTTTCAATTTTTCGAGATTTTTCTTGATTTTAAAATACTTGCCAGGGATGGTGAGGGTTGTGGGATGCGTGTGAAGTTAACGTTATATGTTCTTCGATATTTAGAATTTTCTTTCATATTTTTTGCAATTTTTTATAATAATCGCTAGTAGGTGGTGGTCGGGAAGAGGGTGTGGTGTGGTGTAAGAAGGGTGTGGAGAGGGGGAATGGTGGTGTTAGGGAGGTGTGGACGTGGTAGGTGGACGATGGATGTTGGGGGAGGAGGCCATGACCGCCGATCCTCCCCAGTCCACTGGAAATGGCTCGGAGTCAAGAATCCTCCTCTCCTGCTCTGAGTATTAAGTGACTCATTCCGCTATGAACCTCTTATCCTCTTGCTCGCCTGAGGATTTTTTGGCTCTTGCCTAGAGGAACTTCGGATCCGCTTTCCTCAATTTTTTAATTTTTTTCAGAAATTTTTTGGTGAAAAAAGCGATTTTTTTAGTAATATAACTAATTACTCAAAATATTTTTTGGGGTAAAACAGGCAATTTTGTCAGAAACAAGGCCGTCCCATGCCGCTGGCCGCCTTGACAAGCGAGTTGGCAGGCGAATCCTGCACCCTACTCCTCAATACTGTGCCAAAGTCTTCTGTTTATATCTACTCACGGTTACTTCCAACTTTCACGAAGCCCTGGTAAAGTTCTGCTTCCAGGATATTCGTCCAACTTAAATGCAAACAAAGCCTCAAACGTTTTTAAAAAAAATTACACCTAGGGACAGCGTTATAGATTCGTGCGCACTTAGTGTTTTTATATTTTGCATTATAACTATATCTTACTCGTCATTACCAATACACTTTTTCTCCTTGTTTTTATTCCTATTATAAATGAAATATTAAAATTTTTAGTTACAAATATAGTAAAATTTAACAAAATATAAAATAGTTTTATATTATCACAAAACAAGTATAAAATTCTTGTGATACGTGACATATTTAGGAAACCACCCTGCACGTTATAAATTGGGTGATTTTTCAAACGTTTGGTTCAAAATGTGTGAACAATGCGAAAATAGACTATAATTGCGGTGTTTCATAAACTATACTCGCATGCATCACACAATTCTGAACTTGTAAAGTTGCAGTTGTTTCATTTGTAATGATACAAGACGATTTATTGTAATTACATTACAAATAATTGTTTATAAAGCGTTTAAAATATTATTGCGTAGATGATTTACAGCTGAGGGCGTACAATTAAGGGCGTATTGTCTATATACAATAGGAAGTCACCTCACTCGCTGAGTGACTCGTCAAAGCACAGCCCAAACCGCCGGTCCTAGAAACATGAATTGTTACNTTTTCTCCTTGTTTTTATTCCTATTATAAATGAAATATTAAAATTTTTAGTTACAAATATAGTAAAATTTAACAACATATAAAATGGTTTTATATTATCACAAAACAAGTATAAAATTCTTGTGATACGTGACATATTTAGGAAACCACCCTGCACGTTATAAATTGTGTGATTTTTCAAACGTTTGGTTCAAAATGTGTGAAAAATGCGAAAATAGACTATAATTGCGGTGTTTCATAAACTATACTCGCATGCATCACACAATTCTGAACTTGTAAAGTTGCAGTTGTTTCATTTGTAATGATACAAGACGATTTATTGTAATTACATTACAAATAATTGTTTATAAAGCGTTTAAAAAATTATTGCGTAGATGATTTACAGCTGAGGGCGTACAATTAAGGGCGTATTGTCTATATACAAAAGGAAGTCACCTCACTCGCTGAGTGACTCGTCAAAGCACAGCCCAAACCGCCGGTCCTAGAAACATGAATTGTTACAGATGGCTTCCCTTAATGTGTTGGCTGGCATTATGAAAGTATTTTTTCCTGCAACCGTTTAGTGGCGAAATAGCGTAAAGTAAATATGTATTTTATTCCACAATATATCCTAAAATTTAAAGTTGTGTATTGGTGCTTCTTGTTCCAAAATACTGTACATCTAAATAAACAAAATTAAATTCCAAAATTTTTGGAATTTCAAACCATTGAGGTCAAAAATTGTTACATTTGTTATCACAATATCTTAAATTTCTTTTAAATCCTAAAAAAATGCAGTAATTTTTGCTTTACAATACTGCGTATAAAAAGGGAATAAAAATAATTGCAAGATTAAAGATAAAACATTCAATTTCTGGGTGGGGGATGGGGGCGTACCCGCCAGTAAATGCTATTTAATTTCCATTTACAACAGACTTATTCGACCAGAAACCCGATTCACAGGCTAGGGTAGCCATCGGAAGAATTTTAACTGTTCCAACGTGCCACACATTAAACTCATAATGGATAAACAAACGGGAGAAAATAATTGCTTTTTGCATTTAATTGACAAAACACAAGAATTTCAATCCTAGCGGGAGAAGCCGCTGGTACAGTATGATGTGCGTTAATACGTCGTTCAATTTATTACTTTAGTGGCTAAAAGTAAACGTTTAAATTTTCTTTGTTACCATTTTCACTTGAATTAAAGTAACACTTCACTGGAAGATCGAGAAAATATAGTTCGTGTACACGCGTGTAGGGTTTGTCAACGCTACTTGTAAGCAAACGTTACTAAAACAAAGTGATAGCATTATTCAAAACCTCTGGGCGCAGTCAGGTTCTTTAAGAGATGGTTTGTCTTAAGTAATCGCTAATTATTATTGTCTAATTTCATTATTATCAATTAGCAAATGATTAATTGAAAAATTAAATTCTTAACATAAATATCTATCACATGCTATATGCAGTTAATATTTACACAATCGTCTGACACAGAAAATAAATAAATACAATCAATAAGTTGAAATAATTTTTATAAGCAATTTATTAACACTTATAGTTTTAATATTAACAACCATATGATTAATTCCTGAGTGTTACATTATTTAGAGTCTAGTCTGCGTCACTCGTCCATTCAGTGCCACCTTGTTTCAGTCCAGATATCACAATTCATTCCTGTCCGGAATGTTCTAGAGCGCCCCGAGCTCTCCCAGGCACAGAAGCCCTCACTTGTCGGATACCTCGCCCTCCATCTTACTCTGGCGCTCTCGTTAGTAGCCGCCTCACACACACTCGTTCACCGCATGTCATTTCCTCTGAAGTCCCTTTAGTTCGCTCGACACTCGTCGCACGTAAGCCAGGTGGTTGTGATGGACCGCCGACCCTCTGGCTGCGGCCGTATTTATATTATAGGTGTCCTGACCCAGAACCTTCTTCACACCTCGAGACACGCCGAAGGAGGTGTTAACTGGTAACTTCTTGCAGATGCAAGTCCCTTTAGTTCGCTAGACACTCGTCGCACCTAAGCCAGGTGGTTGTGATGGACCGCCTACCCTCCGGCTGCAGCCGTATTTGTATTATATGTGTTCTGACCCAGAACGTTCTTCACATCTCTAGACACGCCGAAGGAGGTGTTAACTGGTAACTTCTTGCATATTCAAGTCCCTTTAGTTCTCTCGACACTCGTCGCACGTAAGCCAGGTGGTTGCGATGAACCGCCAACCCTCTGGCAGCGGCCGTATTTTTATTATAGGTGTCCTGACCCAGAACCTTCTTCGCACCCCGAGACACGCCGAAGGAGGTGTTAACTGGTAACTTCTTGCTGGTGCTCTCAAGTCGTCGATGCCTCGAGTGGGGTAGAGCAATGACGTCAGTCCAGGTCAGCTGTCAATCATTCCCCCGCCGGCCTGGGCAATGTAGCGACGGCTGGATTCGAATGGGTAAGAAACGGGTCGTCGAGTCACCAGCCACCTGTGTCACTGCGCCAAGACCGCTCATGCGTAAAACGACGAGCGGTGCGTAGGATCCGCGCGTGACAATACCAGTATGTCTATAACAGAATTCGAAGAAGCCACAAGCTCATTAATAGCAAATTTCTTCCAACATATAACGTCTCTTGAATCAATTTGACTAAGATAATTAACACTAGACACTGTACTGTTGTGAGGATGCCTGTAGAAGGAAACCTCCAGAATACCAGATCCATTGTGGGCAGTCATTCCTTGCAAAGCGAACCTGTGCATAAAACTCAGTAGAATGAAACTCTCTGCTGCTGTAGTAACTTGCTTCACAAATACACTATCATCCTTAGCATCGTCACAATCAAAAGAACCAATGTTCCGGAAAACAGGTCTTGAAAAATATCTCTTCTTATGACAACGTGCTCGCCTTATTGCGTTATACGTCGGTTTTTCGACGCATCAATAGAATATGCCAAAAAATTATTATTAAAATTTTCCTACACGCCGGCAGAGTTGGGATGAATAGAAAAAAGAAATGCGTGTAGGCAGCTGCGCAACCGTGAGTGGACATCTTGAACGTCAGTCAGTGGAATATTTTAGCTTCAGAACAATAACCTCGTCGGGCGTTAAAATAGAATTATTGGCTAAGAAAAAAATTTTTTCCATGGAAAGTTTAGTTTTTATGTCCACTCCCCTTACACGGTCGACGTTACATATTATATTGATAATTTAATTTATTTTCCAGGTGAATGGTCTACAGCCTTGAAGAACATGGCATCTTTACCAAAGCAGTTTATCTGTACCTTACTGGGAGTAAAAACGTAAGAGTGACGCTGATAGAGCTTTCTTCCCGATAACTGTTTTTTATGAGAGTCTGCGAAAGAAAAATTCTAAGGAATGCAAGATAGAGTTTCGGAGAGCATACATTCTTAGAAATTTCTGTAGATTTACTGGAACTTTTACGGAGATGTAGAGTTATTTTACGGGATGGCACTCCGTAATGACGGATAACGGATATAAGCTCCGTAAATTAAAAACACGGAAGCTCTCGTATTCTTAGGGCTTCGATTTTGAAACACGAGCAATACCGATGATACTTGAAGCGTATTAAATATCCCATCTTCAGGATACTACTTCGTGTAAAATAGTTGTAGTTGAGTGGAAAATCACTCATGGAGTGTCAATTCTTTCATTATTTTCCAAATTCCACTACATGACAAAATGTCTTTATACACGGTAAAATACGCACACAACGAAAATATATTTATTCGTTACCTCGTTTCATAAACCGCAAACAAAACCACATAGCTAGCGCTCTAACACGACTTGAAACTAAGAGAAGTGCGTTCGTCAATTTCGCGTAAAATTCATATTAACGAAATACAGTACTTCGTGTAAAAGTGTGGTACGTGAGTGCCCATACAGCACACAGATATCAAAATAATATCTAATGGATGTCCCCACGGACGTTCTGGATATCCATGGACATAAAGGATTAGTAAAATTACATCCAAAAGACTGCCAAAAATATCGAAATGTCCGCCCAATATCCACACGAGGATATATATTGCCGATAACCTNAAGTGTGGTACGTGAGTGCCCATACAGCACACAGATATCAAAATAATATCTAATGGATGTCCCCACGGACGTTCTGAATATCCATGGACATAAAGGATTAGTAAAATTACATCCAAAAGACTGCCAAAAATATCGAAATGTCCGCCCAATATCCACACGAGGATATATATTGCCGATAACCTATAGACATCCTTATATTTAGACACTTACCATAAGTAATAGCCATTGGAGGTTTTGTTGCATCTAATGGATATCCAGGAAGTGGTACGAACTGATATCTACTAACAGATAACCCACGGATATCCTGAAGAGATTCATTTCAGGACTTAGATGACTTTAAGATATTTTAGATGTAATTGAGATATTCAGTAGATATCATGTGCTACGTGGGTGGTTACAGTTATTGAGGGTTAATTTGTCGATTAGTGTTACAATCCCACAATGGGGCAAAATATTTAACCTTTGTTTAATTTCTTTGTTATACACCGTGAAAAACATTACAAAAAAAAACCTTTTTCTTATCCCTGTTTGTAAAGCTGAAATAAAATAACAAAGACACAAGCACTCTAACATGACTGAGAGGTGTAAATACATATTTCTTCAGGAATAAATTATTCGTATTAATTTGTAAGAGTGTGGTAGGTCAGTGGATAAGGTGTTGGAAAGTAAAAGTTTTCTTATCCGAGTTCAAATCCTGCTACCGAAGCACATTTTTTAAGTTTTTACAGTCATTTTTATACACAGTGAAACACCCACATAACGAAAGTAAAACGTTCTCTTTGTTATCCATTTTATAAAAAGCAGATTTAAAAAAAACTTCTTATTTTATGGACACGTTTCGTGAATTCACTGAGATTTATGTGAAATTTACGGAGAGCACATTATTGAAAATAACGAAGAGTACGTAATTTCAGGAAGATTTATGGATAATTGGTAACCGGTACTTTGAGTACTTTTATTGACAATTTTTGTACCAATATATATGCAGCGTAAATGTATATATATATACACACACACACACACACACCTTAAATTTTTCCCATTCAATGTGTTCCGCTTAAAGAATTATTAATTTAGCAGGGTTCCATAATTTCAATGCTTTCAGTTGCCTATGTTGCACTGGTCCAGTATACTTACTTTCACAAGTAAACTCAATGATATTTGAAAAAAAAACTAAAAAGAGAATGTGCAGCAAATGAAGATCAAATCATATAAAGCCCCTAAAAATATGCACCATTTACTAATCACGAAACATAAAACATAAACATCAATTAAATAGAACGAATTTTTCAGTATTCATAAAAAAAAAAAAGAGAAAGTAAAAGTGATGAATGTAGATGGTTTTGCAGTCTGACAGACAAAGCACACTTTAAAAAAAAATTTCTGGTAAACTTCCTAATCTGTAACGGAAGTTTTTAACTTATTCACTTTATGGAAATAATAGCACACATCAAGCTGCATTTAAAGTAATGTTTAGCGTCGCTACTATGCAAAGTCGGAACTTCCCTAAGCGTTTGACTGTTTCCTTACCAAATGTAAGAACGCTAAAATGAATGACCAGGGGAATAAATTACTATTCTCGCTTTCTCACTAAGCGTATAGATTGGTGTGGTAAATTTCTGAATATTTGCTTAGAGTGCACAGAAGAAACGATTCACAGTATAAGGTGTTCATTTATACAACCAAAATATTGTAACAAAGTTTTCACTCTATACTTTGACCTATTCATTCAAATTTTGAGGCATAGATATACACTACAAAATTCACCCGTACGTATTTAACTAAATGTGTAACTTTGAGAAATAGTAACTCTTAATTTCGTAAAAATTTGACATCGCCAAAAACAGAATATTTCTTGCTAATAAATGGTTTTTGTGGCATACACAACACAAACACGCAAGTCTTAAAATTAGTTAATTAATACAACACTTCTTCCTTTCTTCTTCGATCAAATGAAGATTTAAAAAAAAACATAGGTAAGGTATATACCTAGTTACTTTAACTTGACGTAGTTGAATCCCAAAGACTGTTCTAACATACAAATTATTCATATACTCTTCCACAAGNTAGTTACTTTAACTTGACGTAGTTGAATCCCAAAGACTGTTCTAACATACAAATTATTCATATACTCTTCCACAAGAGTGCTACACACAACCACATTGTGTCCCAGAAGTAATGACCTGAGTCGTTATGAATCGATCCGTTTGGTGATAAAGCTGGGTTCATTCTGGCGATTTGTGTTGCTTAGCCCGTCGCAAAATACGCACGATGTTTGTCAGAGGGGGGTGTAAGCGGGAGTAATGAATAAACTCGGTGGAACTTCTCCAAACCCTTACGTGTCTGAGCTCGCAAATTCCGCTGATACTGGCATCACGTTTGCATTTTTTTTTCAATACTTCAAACACTGTGTCACATGAGATTAGTTCTTTCTTTCCTTCAATTTTTAAGTTGCACTTACGCCTCCCTTCAGCGGGAATGTGTGTCAAGCGTTTACTCTATGTGGTCTAGAACTGGATCGTAAATAGTGGCTTAAAAAATTCTCGTCGCCAGTGACATATATGCTAGATTTCGTAGTCGCCTGTATCCTCGAGTCAATATTTCTGGCTTATCGGGGGCTGTCGCTGTGAGAGGTCTAGTTTTTTTTACTTAGGGCATTTGATCTGTTCCTTTTATTGCTGATATTTATTATTGACGCGCAGTATTTCAAGGCGTTTTATTAACTTAAGTTTACACAGAAAAATTATGTTTTTTTAACAATATAATACTATTGAGGCATTTATTTAAACCTCCATGTTTAAGTATAATTAAAAATATTGTTATAAAAGTTGATTTTGTTTACCATTTACAAATTTTGTTATTACTGCTATGCAAATATAATGTTGGAAGTGTTAATGTTAATGAAGACTGTAAGTAATGTTGCCACAACCAAAAGTTTTACTACGCTAAAAATAGCATAAAGAATATAACATACTGTGTTACTACAACATTAAAAAAATGTCCATTCAACAAAAGTTTAAACTCACTTGACCTTGTAAAATGGCGGACAGAAGTGAAACAGCGATAACCTCGTAAAATGAAACCACTGTATTTTAATTGTAAAGCATAGTTTGAGAACTAAATGTAGCTAAAACCAGCCCTCTAGCCTAGCAAATCAGTTTAAGTGTGCCAATTATGCATATATTAAAGAGCATAAAGTATTTATTTCCATGTAACGAAAGATAACTGCAGTTGTTCTTTACGTAATTTTGCTGCAACGAAAGATTTTATTACGCTAAAAGTAACAGGAAAAACAAAATATTGTGTGTTACTGCGACATAAAGGAAATGTCCAACCACGAGTGGCGGATAGTAATGAAAAGCGATAACTTCGTAAAAATAAATCCCGGTATTTAACTTTCAAAGCATAGTGTGGGAACTAAATATAGCATATACTAGATCTCAAGCCTTGCAAAGCAGTTTACGTGCGCCGAATATGCATATATTTCTAGAGAATAAAGTATTTCCACATAACGAAAGATGACTGCANAAAGCAGTTTACGTGCGCCGAATATGCATATATTTCTAGAGAATAAAGTATTTCCACATAACGAAAGATGACTGCAATTTATCGCTAAATTGTATTCATTACGCGCGATATGAAGATAAACAGATATGCTAATGTAGAGCAGATGGAAGGGCGTTGGGTTCCGTGAAGAAGAATAGGCTACGTCAAGCACTCAGGGCGTGGGTTTGATTCCCCTCCCCACACTCATTTTTCTCGTTATTAATGTTAATTTTTATACAAACATAATTGCACCTAATTAATTTTATTTTTCAATGTTTATTTAAAGCAAAAAAAAAAATTACAAGAAAAATTTAAACACACATGTAAACATCAATGGTACACAAAATTTGTTTTGCCGGAACATAAAAACCACTTTAATGCTCCAGTACAGTAAGGAGGCAATGTTGTGACAAAAGAATTTAATGTTACATTAACATTAATAGCCAAACAGTATAAGATATTATCAGCAACATTTGTTACTGACGGCTCACAGATAGCAAAAGATTTATGATGTAGTAACATTAATACTGTTGGCACAATATTAAACTTCCTTCTGTGCATGTTATATTCGCATTTTGCCAACTTCCTAAATGGGAAAATAAAAAAAATGCTAAAAAATATTTTCTTAGTTTCGGTGACTTTTTTTTTTTATTTCCATTGAGAACATATTATAAGATTATACGAAAACGACTGACATGCGACAAATTTATCATAATTTACGTCAATATTTCCAGAATTTAAGCACTTGAGCTCTGTTTACAGCGAGGTACCGTGGGCGAGGGATGCATCACATCGCACTGTAACAAATTAGACGCAAAATCTGTCACCAGAATGCAAAAAGCAATACGCGGTAGAGTTTAATCTCACGTCATAGATTCTGCTACACCACTTCACTTCATATACAGTCCCATAATTATATATATATGATCATCTTACATTCTGTTCACACTTTCATTCGGTTCGAACTTTCATAACCTCACTTTTGTACTTACATAAGATATGGAAGCCTCTGATTACCCTGCTGTATACACAAAGCCTGTTTTACACGTGCACCGCTCATATCTGACAGACAGAGCAGTAAGTTGGTCAGCAAATTCAGAAATAATCGTCGTTTCTTCGGCACGTGCCCCACCGAAAAGTTAAACTCGAGCCGAAATTACTGTTCTTGCAAAGACCGGAATTGGTCGCTGTTTCCCATAATTGCATTCTTGGACATGTTTTATGAAAAGGGTTGCTGCGTGGATTTAAAAAAAAAGGATTAATTCGAAAAATTTGTGAAATTAAATTAGAGGAGCATGCAACAATTTTGTATCATATTAAACTTACAAAAAAATTTTTAATACACTTGTAACGTCTTGTCTATTGTCCTCAATTTACTTCGGAATCATGGCATTGAATGAGGAACGGGCAAATGTAACCATAAACTGAGTTTCCAACTAATAAAAAAATTTTAATCCATAAAATTCACACAATCACCTCTTTGGCGTTAGCATTGCCAATCATAAATGAAATTATTTTATGTAGAAAAATTTCGATGTCATGAAAATCTCCTAAATTTTGATAGTCTATAAAAGAACAATGTATCAAATATTTAGGACTTAATAAAATTAATTTATATTGGTGTCATTACTTCGTTTACTGATTCGAATTTTTATATATGAGAACAGGTTGACTTGTGTTGTATACACAAGTTGTAGGGGAAAAAAGTTTGCCCCTACCTGTCTGTTCTCTTGTTCCGTCATGAAACTAAGGGTGCGGTTAAACTGAAGTCGAGAGTGCGTTAAAGTGAATATGTTATTGCAGTTATATCTAAACCCGTTTAATGTAATGGTTACAAATGCCAACATGTTCGCATGGTTTATATCTCTAAATGTATGGAAACGAAGGCAAATTCTAACCTAGAAGCATACACCCCTGCAGTTATTTATATTGGCTTCTGAAACTTAATAATTTTTAGTTTTAAAACTTTATTACAACTACACATATTTTTTTTTACTCCGTCAGTGCAAAGCATAGCCTTATTTGACCTGGCATTTTAATTATTCAAACGAGCGCGGACAATCCCGTCAAACATCAGTCATCTTGTTAATACAGTTTATTTACGTCGTAGCAGCCTATTCGAGGGCAACACAGAAGAAAATTCGTTCTGATGCACTAGAGATAGCGAGTGATGAGATTTGGGCGGCTCTTAACATCGAGATCTTGAGATCCGATGAGGATGAAGCAGAGTGAGGTAAGAAGCGGTGCAGGAATGCCAGAATGGGAGAAACGGGAGATCCCCGAGAATAAAAAACCGCCGACCTTCTGCATCATTCGGCACGATTACCACATTTTTATGGTGTGATCAGGCCTTAGCTGAACGGCTGGCCTGATCACACCTTTAAACATTAAACCTGGAAACGAGCAGGATTGCAACGCCACCATTTGGTCGTCGATCCTTGCGAAAGAAGACAGTTGCAGAAATCCCCTCCACCGGTCACTGAGCGGGGCAGCAGAACCACGCGCTTGATATAGGCCGGCGTAACACCCCGAACGTCGTCTTTCGTATTTTGTCCTTTGGGCGACCCGTCCAGCGAAGCAGACCAGGAAGATGGGTGTGTCCGGCCGTCGCTAACCATCTCGTTGAATCAGCCTCCGGCAACATCAACAAGGTGATGACTTTCCAGTTAGGTTTAAATAAAATGGCGTGAATCCCAATGTAATTAAATAATAATCTTGGTATTTAATTTAAAGCTCCCCCGATCATGAGTCATTATTGAGCTACACCCCCAGCAACTTTCACGTACGAATTGGCTGAAAAACTAGTTCGTAACAACATGCGAAAATCCGAGAGCGACCCCGTCGGGAATCGACAGCGGTTAGCCTAGGTAGGAGGCGAGTAGTCTAATCACTACACTACCATAGCCCCTATCTGCTGCATTGGAAAAAAAACCAGTTTGTTTCGAACATGAAGTGATCGCGATGGGAACAATACCGGAGCCAACGTAACCGCGTGCAGATCTCAAAATGTTTCAAGCGAAGTAGTTTTGTATCGCATGTGACCACGGCNACCGGAGCCAACGTAACCGCGTGCAGATCTCAAAATGTTTCAAGCGAAGTAGTTTTGTATCGCATGTGACCACGGCCTTAGTATAATGGGCCCGAATTCACAAATTGCATCCGCGGTGTTTCTGAGCCCCTAGCACGTGTGCAGCATCCCGACGTGGCTCGCGCGAACAAGACGCTGGTCTGGTGTTGGCGGAGAAGGTCTGTGCGTACTGCAGGGGAGGAGTCGGCCACACGAGGGGTGGCTTACCCTCCGCGAGATGATATTCCTCCCAGCGCGCGCACAAGAGGCCACGTCCCTCATTTCCCAGGCATCTGCGGAGNAAGCAGTTTACGTGCGCCGAATATGCATATATTTCTAGAGAATAAAGTATTTCCACATAACGAAAGATGACTGCAGTTTATCGTTAAATTGTATTCAGTACGCGCCATATGAAGATAAACATATATGTTAATGTAGAGCAGTTGGAAGGGCGTTGCGTTCCGTGAAGAAGAGTAGGCTACGTCAAGCACTCAGGGCGTGGGTTTAATTCCCCTCCCCACACTCATTTTTCTCGTTAGTAAGGTTAATTTTTGTGAAGAAATAATTGTACCTAATTAATTTTATTTTTCAATATTTATTTAAAGCAAAAAAAAATATAAAAACACAAGAAAAATTTCAACACACATGTTAACATCAATGGTACACATAATTTGTTTTGCCGCAACATAAAAACCACTTTAATACTACCAGTACAGTAAGGAGGTAATGTTGTTACAAAAGTACTTACTGTTACATTAATATAAATAGCGTAACAGTATATTACATTAGCAGCAACATTAGTTTCTGACGCCTCACAGATAGCCAAACATTTATGTTGTAGTAACATTAATACTGTTGGCACAACATTAAACTTCCTTCTGTGCATGTGATATTAGCATTTTGTAAACTTCCTAAATGGAAAAATTTAAAAAGAAAAAAAAAAAAAAAAANTTTTATTTCCATTGAGAACTTATTACAAGGTTATTCTAAAACGACTGACGTGCGACAAGTTTATCATAATATATAAATGTACGCTAATTTACATCAACATTGCCAGAATTTAAGTACTTAAGCTCTGTTTACAGCTAGGTATCTTGGGCGAGGGATGCATCGCGTCGCGCTGTAACCAATTAGACGCAAAGTCTCTCACCAGAATGCAAAAATCAATACGCGGTAGAGTTTAATCTCACATCATAGATTCTTCCACACCACTTCACTTCACTATATATACAGTCCCATAATTATATGTATGCTCATCTTACATTCTGTTCATACTTTCATACGGTTCGAACTTTCATAACCTCACTTTTGTACTTACATAAGATATGGACGCCTCTGATTCCCCTGCTGTATACACAAAGCCTGTTTTACACGTGCACCGCTCATATCTGACAGACAGAGCAGTAAGTTGGTCAGCAAATTCAGAAATAATCGTCGTTTCTTCGGCACGTGCCCCACCGAAAAGTTAAACTCGAGCCGAAATTACTGTTCTTGCAAAGACCGGAATTGGTCGCTGTTTCCCATAATTGCATTCTTGGACATGTTTTATGAAAAGGGTTGCTGCGTGGATTAAAAAAAAAAGGATTAATTCGAAAAATTTGTGAAATTAAATTAGAGGAGCAGGCAACATTTTTGTATCATATTAAACTAACAAAAGTATTTTAAATACACTTGTAATGTCTAGTATATTGTCCTCAATTTACTTCGGAATCATGGCATTGAATGAGGAACGGGCAAATGTAACCATAAACTGAGTTTCCAACCAATAAAGAAAATTTCAATCCAGAAAATATTGTTGCATTGTTTTATGCTGTCTTTCTCTCGAGTCTTCGCAGTCGGCGTAAATTGAAACAGGCTTGATTAAGACTTTCTTACTTCACAGGACCTCAAGTCATCACACAATCACCTCTTTGGTGTTAGCATTGCCAATCATAAACGAAATTATTTTACTTAGAAATATTTCAATGTCATGAAAATCTCCTCAATTTTGATAGTCTATGAAAGAACAATGTATCAAATATTTAGGACTTAATAAAATTAATTTATATTGGTGTCAATACTTCGTTTACTGATTCGAATGTTTATATATGAGAACAGGTTGACTTGTGTTGTATACACAAGTTATAGGGTAAAAATGTTTGCCCCTACCTGTCTGTTCTCTTGTTCCGTCATGAAACTAAGGGTGCGGTTAAACTGAAGTCGCGAGTGCGTTAAAGTGAATATGTTATTGCAGCTATATCTAAACCCGTTTAATGTAATGGTTACAAATGCCAACATGTTCGCATGGTTTATATCTCTAAATGTATGCAAACGAAAGCAAATTCTAACCTAGAAGCATACACCCCTGTAGTTATTTATATTGGCTTCCGAAACATAATAATTTTTAGTTTTAAAACTTTAATACAACTACACATTTTTTTTTACTCCGTCAGTGCAAAGCATAGCCTTATTTGACCTGGCATTTTAATTATTTCAACGAGCGCGGACAATCCCGTCAAACTTCAGTCATCTTGTTAATGCAGTTTATTTACGTCGTAGCAGCCTATTCGAGGGAAACACAGAAGAAGAGTCGTTCTGATGCACTAGAGTTAGCGAGTGATGAGATTTGGGCGGCTCTTATCATCGAGATCTTGAGATCCGATGAGGATGAAGCAGGGTGAGGTAAGAAGCAGCACCGGAATGCAAGAATAGAAGAAACGGGAGATCCCCGAGTAAAAAATACCCGACCTTCTGCATCATTCGGCACGATTACCACATCGTTATGGTGTGTTCAGGCCTTAGCTGAACGGCTTGCCTGATCACACCTTCAAACATTAAACCTAAAAACGAGCGGGATTGCAACGCCACCATTTGGTCGTCGATCCTTGAGAAAGAAGACAGTTGCAGGAATCTCCCCCACCGGTCACTGAGCGGGGCCGCAGAACCACGAGCTTGATATAGGCCGGCGTAACACCCGGAACGTGTTCTTTCGTTTTTAGTCCTTTGGACATCGACCCAACCAGCGAAGCAGACCAGAAAGATGGGTGTGTCCGGCCGTTGCTAACCATCTCGTTGAATCAGCCTCCGGCAACATCAACAAGGTGATGACTTTCTAGTTAGGTTTAAATAAAATGGCGTGATTCCTAATGTAATTAAATAATCATCTTGGTATTCAATTAAAAGCTACCCGATCGTGAGTCATTATTGAGTTACACCCCCAGCAAATTTCACGTACAAATTTGCTGAAAAGCTAGTTTGTAACAACATGCGAAAATCCGAGAGCGACCCCGCCGGGATTGTACCGCGGTTAGCCTAGGTGGGAGGCGATTAGTCTAATCACTACACCACCGCGGCCCCTTTCTGCTGCATTGGAAAAAAAACCAGTTTGTTTGGAACATGAAGTGATCGCGATTGGAACAAGACCGGAGCCAACGTAACCGCGTGCAGATCTCAAAATGTTTCAAGCGAAGTAGTTTTGTATCGCATGTGACCACGGCCTTAGTATAATGGGCCCGAATTCACAAATTGCATCCGCGGTGTTTCTGAGCCCCTAGCACGTGTGCAGCATCCCGACGTGGCTCGCGCGAACAAGACGCTGGTCTGGTGTTGGCGGAGAAGGTCTGTGCGTACTGCAGGGGAGGAGTCGGCCACACGAGGGGTGGCTTACCNCGCACGCAGAGACGTCATGGCGCCCTCCTGCGACGGCGCATGAATTATTTAAAGGCGCGAGTCCGGGAACGGGAGACCTGGAGGGAATTCCACCTTGCGTGCGGCAGCCGCGTGAGCGAATGTTCTCCGGTCATCATCTGAATATGACGACGGTGGTAGGTATTCAGCGTCGATGACAGCTCGGACGCCCCCAAGGCGTCCTGGCGGAAATGATTATCCGTGGTTTCCCCATTGCCTCTCACACACCGTCAATGAATGCCGTGCATTGGTGGAAGTTTAAACGTGTTGAGTTGAGAGGTTCTCGAACGCCGGTGTGGGTGAAACTAGGTGAAGATGTAACTGGAATGGGAAAGGGTTTATTAACGTCCCCCGGTGTTATGCCTAGAGGCTCATCAGGGGACGGCTTACAAACTAACTTATGACTTAATTTAAACCAGAACTTCCCGCACTGCAGACTGGCGGCGTACCAATCGACTGCGCCAGAGGCGGCCGGCTGACGTGACGATAGAACAGCGATGGAATGCAAGGGTGGGAGGAAATGGAAGAGCCCCGAGAAAACTCGCCAACCAGTGGCAGCCTCCACCGCGTATTCCACTTGCGAAAATTCGGGTGACTCCGCCCTGAATCGAACTTGTTTCGCCTTGGTGGAAGGTGAGTAGACTGACTGTTTCAAACCACGGCCCTCAGATTTTCTAAAAACGTACAGTTAATATACGGAAAGGCAGTCAGTAATGAAAAAAATAAGGGAATCGAGATCCATGCATATTAAATACCTCTCCCGTATTGCCAATAGCACAGTGTTTCAGAAACGAACAGTGCTTTGGCTGCTCGATGTTTTGAAAATTATAAAGTACATCATCCTTGCTGATTTAGGCGTATTTATTCGAACATTATAAAGAAATACAACCTAACTTTAACGATTAGCAACAATTCGAATACAAGTACTANTCGAACATTATAAAGAAATACAACCTAACTTTAACGATTAGCAACAATTCGAATACAAGTACTACTGTTGTTAGAAAATTTACTTATACTACTTTACAGCAACGTAACTTGTCATAAAAACCTGGTAGGTGAGTGTTGAGAAAGTCCCCCGGTTCAATACAAAACTTTTTAAAAATTATTTTTTTAAGAATTTGAAATAACCACATAACGAGAATTAAAACTTGTTTTTTTTTTTACTTTAATTTCGGCATGTATAACAAATTCAGAAAAATAAGTTTCACACTTATGGAGAGCTTCAGCGTATTTACGGGAAGTTGTGTGAAATTTATAGGTCATTCATCAAATAACAAATAATTTCCATTTTACGAAGATTTCTTGATTATTTTTGACAGTGCTGTACCTGGATGAGAAAACGACGAAAGTTGAAAATATATACCGATTTCTAACTCATCGATGCACTTTCAAATGGTAGCAAAAATGAGTCACTTTATATAACCCAGTAACTCCTATCATTGATTACGTTTCAACAAAAAAAACAATTACAACTTTCAATTCCAGCGATGCAGTTTGCAAAGCGAGAATACACACACTTTACATCCCTTTACCGTAAATATTTTTTTGGGTGATTTCTCAAGTCAATTTTCCTGTATACAAATTGGTATAAATAGTGTATATTTCGAAGAGAAATATTGAACTCCTTTAATGATAATTCTGACGCATATAAATGATTTGTGTAAAGGTCTGATGACCGTTGTATAATATGTCCGTGAAGACAATTTAATTTACCCAACGTGTAGNTAAATATTTTTTTGGGTGATTTCTCAAGTCAATTTTCCTGTATACAAATTGGTATAAATAGTGTATATTTCGAAGATAAATATTGAACTCCTTTAATGATAATTCTGACGCATATAAATTATTTGTGTAAAGGTCTGATGACCGTTGTATAATATATCCGTGAAGACAATTTAATTTACCCAACGTGTGGAGCTCCAGTGTTGAATGTGTAGTAATAAAATTGCTTTGTGCATCAGCACTTCTTACTACAGAAACGGGTCCACATTTAACTTCACGGCGTTTAATTTCATGGAAACCGGCCTTATTTCATAATTGAATAAAAATTATGTTAGTTATGGCATGAGAATCGCACATATTTTAGTGCCAATAAATTGCTACATAAATCCCTGTAATAAAAGGCACCATAAAACATGTTTTATTCTACTTGAACGCTTAATTAGAAAAAGCTGCTAAGAAAAGAGTGACAAATAAAGCTAATTTGAACATCGAAGATTCTAAGGAAGAAGACTATACGAGGCTCACGTTAACAACAACACTACAGACCGTTCGAGAATTGTTCAAGTATTTTTTGGGCGTAGGTTATCCAGTGGTTCCTAATATATACCTAATAATTTTTATATACATTTTTTTATTCGTGATAATAAACAAAAATTTTAATATATTTAATGTTGTAACAATAATTAACAAAAAAATATTGCATCTGAATAACAAACTTCCTGCTTTCTGTAGCAATTGAAAAAATTAGAATTAATATGACATAACTAAAGTAAAGGAGGTTGCAATAATATACTACAAAATGGTAAGAATTAGATTCTGAAAATTTGAATAATTTTTATGTCGTGGCTTTCAGCAAGCGTGACATTTCGACGTCGGAAAAAAATAACAGCACACACGAACTGCAGAATCTGAGGCAATAACTGTGTATCGGATGCGAATTAATAACGCACGGTGAAAATACCGCGGCTTCGCATGGTCACGCATTCCGCAGTTATTAATCCCTAGCTATTCAGAATCAAGCGCCAGGCGGTCGTGAACATTAATTTTTTTTTGTTTGTTTGTTTTATTGCGTCCGTAAGATATTTTTTCAATTCATAACTGTACAACGATAATGGATAAGTTAAATAAGTTACATTACAGTATACAAATTGATACACAAGACGGACACACAAACACGACAGATTGAACGTACACACACATATCTTTTCTTCATAACGTGACCAATCTTCTAACAACATGCTGTAGGACGTCACACTTTTACCGAAACAGAAGTTAAAGTGCACGAGAAAAACTGGAACTAGAAATGTGTACAATTAAATGTTATTCAGTAATTTATTTATTTCTGTAGTTAAGATTTAATCTACGTTATAAAATGTACATTCAATAAAGAATTCTTTCAGTGGTTTTTTTAAAAGAGTTTTTGGTTAGATAAGTAAATTTCTTGAATGTATTGTGGTAATTTATTGAAAAGTTGGCTACCAAGGTTGGACAGCCCTTTCTGGACTGATTTTAAGGTAACTGAAGCCATGCGTAAGTGTTTTCCATTCTGGTGTCATTCTTATGAAACGACTTATTTTTCTGAAATAAATGACTGTTTTGGGACACGAATATGAGTACTGACAACACGTACTCAATAACAAATGTTAAAATCTCTGAGCTCTTGAAAAGAGGTCTACATGAGTCTGACTTTATTTTGCCATTAATTATTCTTACAGCTCTCTTTTTCATGGGAAACACTTCTTTACTGTTAATGGAATCACCCCAAAAATTTATACCATAACACATGATGGAATGAAAATATGAAAAACATACAATTTCTGTTGTATTTTTGTTCAAGACCTCTGCAACAATTCGCAGAGCGAAACAGGCTGAACTTGAAATATACGCAAAGTTTGATTTACAGTTAAATAAATTGTCTACTTTTAAGCCAAGAATCTTAGTCACTGCTGATGCATTAGTTTTTATCTCTGTTACTGCTGACATATGAGTCAGTGCTCTTTCAGTTCTGTGTGAGGAAATTCATAAGATATGTTTTATCTAGGCTGAGATTTAATTTTTTTGCAGTAAACCATGCATTTAACTGTGTATATTTTGTGTCTGTTTTTCTCATAACATCATTTACTGAGCCTCTAGAGACTAAGATGATAGTGCCATCTGCAAATAAAGTTGGAGTACTGCCTGGGGTTAATGCACTTAGGAGGTCATTTGTATAAACTAGAATGAGTAGGGGGCCTAATATTGAGCCTTGTGGGACCCTATGTTTGATTTTTCCTGGTTCAGAGTAGAATAAAGTAGTTTTTCCTTTGATGCGCACTTGTTGTCTGTTTGAAAGTTATGAGCGTATTAGTTTATCGTGTATACCTGAGACTCAATAAAATATTAATTTTTGTATACGTATGTTTTTCTTAACACAGTAAAATGGTTTAGTGAGGTCGCAAAAAATTCCATTGAATTACATATTTTTATCAAGTGTGTTGAGAATGCAATTTGTTAGTTTGAAAACGGCATCATTTGTTAAGGCTGTTAACATCCAAATGTTATCGCTACCTCGGAGATGCTAAGTCCCATCTCTCGTACGCCGACTATAACACCACGTTAAAACTCACCTAAATCTTGATAACCCTCCATTGTATCAGCAGTAACCGATCTAGCTGCCGATCGCATCGCGTTACTCTGATTGGTTCCATACCTCTGTTATTTGCGAACGCACGCCTAAACCAGTTTTTTGGCTCTTCAGTGTGTAATGAGGACCCTCTCTTTTTTACAGTTGTCACTTCCACATAACTGCACTCAAACCCTTGATCTTCGCATGGTAAATGGATGTTATTTATAAAACGTACATTATTTTTAATGAAAATACAGGTACCACATGTAGTAATGCTATTTCTTTTGTAAGTAGAACAGAGGGAATAGTCAGGAATTTTAATTTGCTTAGCAGAGGATTCAGCTAAATGCGTTTCCGTTAAACGTAATATTTGTACATTCAAGTTACGTTCTGAGGATAATTTGTCCAAGCACACGGAAACTTATAAATTTGGCTTATTAAAGCTGTAATATTCTGATAGAATAAATACATATTATTTTAATTATTTATTGCAAGTTTTTTAATATTTGGATAATTATTGAATGTTTCGGGCATTGAATGTGAAATTAAAACTTCTTTGTTACATGAACTAGGCCTTATGTGCATGAACTTATTTAGCCTAAAATATCTCCACGGTTCGCAACGATTACGTGGATTTTCAAATAGATCCATGGTCTGTAAGAATCCTACCGGCAATGAAGTCAGCGAGTTTTTCCTTAGCAGCACGTTACATATGCAGACCATTTCTCGTGCCGTCAGCCCTGGTTATTTCCTCTAGTCCAATCACACCAATGTGGCTGAGTCTGCCAGACCTTGCACAGCGCCGCAGGGCAGTGTTAACTGTTTGCGCCTTCCTTTGTAAGGAAGGCTTGTCACGCCGTTGCGATGCTTCACTGACCAACACACTGGTGTGTCCGGTGTCCCTGGCAATGTTGCTGATGTCTCCTTCAACTGAATAGATTCTGTACCGGTCAATGCTGTTGCCTATTCCCCCCGACAAAAATCACGTCATCTGACTGGCAAAAACCTTCATTTAAGCTACGTAAATCTTCTGCAACACTGCCAAAGCCTGCGTAAGGTTCACAAAACGTGATAATGTCGTAACCCTCGCCCAGTCTGTCTTTGATGCGCTCTCCTAGGCCTCCCGCGTGCCTGCTTCCAAGGATCAGCGCTTTCCTCTTGGCCCTTGCTGGGTTGTTGGGCGCTGGGAGGAGGATGAACTGAACTTCAACATCGCGTAAAAACCCAGTTGTCATATTCGAGCGTTACAGAAGTATTCCTAATGTATTTATGACAATACTAACTTACGAGCNCCAACACACTGGTGTGTCCGGTGTCCCTGGCAATGTTGCTGATGTCTCCTTCAACTGAATAGATTCTGTACCGGTAAATGCTGTTGCCTATTCCCCCCGACAAAAACCACGTCATCTGACTGGCAAAAACCTACATTTAAGCTACGTAAATCTTCTGCAACACTGCCAAAGCCTGCGTAAGGTTCACAAAACGTGATCATGTCGTAACCCTCGCCCAGTCTGTCTTTGATGCGCTCTCCTAGGCCTCCCGCGTGCCTGCTTCCAAGGATCAGCGCTTTCCTCTTGGCCCTTGCTGGGTTGTTGGGCGCTGGGAGGAGGATGAACTCAACTTCAACATCACGTAAAAACCCAGTTGTCATATTCGAGCGTTACAGAAGTATTCCTAATGTATTTATGACAATACTAACTTACGAGCTTAAGTGCTATATACATTTTGTAAGAAACAAAAACGTAAATATTGTATATCTCTTGCCATAAAGAGCGGGGAAAAGTATTGCATGTCGATGTTATATTGATACCAGAGAATACAACAGTAAGTGCAAAATAAAAAAAAAGTTTATGTATAATAAATAAGCCTGCTTTTCTCCTCACATAACTGTAAGAAATTTCAATACGGTTCTTTAATTATCAGGCAGTAAGAGATTGCGTATTAAAAATATATAGGCAGGTGTAATTTTCCACAATACAGGTTCTCAGGTAATTCGCGGATACCGACTAAACCACATTAACATATGGTCAAAACTAAGTAGAAAGTGTTCTTAGGTAAAAATGAGCAAGGGTCTTCGTTTACGAGAAAAACAATATTAAATACATAAAATGACATTATTCCACATTAAGCACAGCGTACATCATCAGCATAAAAAACGTCCGAACATCATAACAGGTAATCGAAGTTTGCTCTGCAAATGCACTTCTCCGCATGTTGGATGCATGCAGCATGCATGGAGCTTAGCCGCCGGATGCACCCAGGGCCATTCCCATGTCCCAGTACTCAATGCATGTGAACTCCATGCCCTCCTTGGCACTTCTGAGATCGGCTTCTTCCCTTGCTGTATACCTTACGACGACACATTAATTGCAGTATCACCACATCACCTCACCCTTATCTAATTTTCATACCATGTATTTGCTACAATGGTTTCTGGAATTTTCATGGCGTTTTTCTCGTAAACGAAGTTCTAATATTTTTTTTTTNCCATGTATTTGCTACAATGGTTTCTGGAATTTTCATGGCGTTTTTCTCGTAAACGAAGTTCTAATATTTTTTTTTTTGTATTATTATTTTCTAATTAGTTTTGACCATAGATTCTTGTCGTGCAGTCCATATCCACGACAAACCTGGCAGCCTGTGTTTAATTGTGATCAGTCAAGTTGTTCTTGGTTTTTAAATTGTAAAAAAATTGCGAGGTAATTACTTTTAGAAATGAGAGGAGACAGAACATATTACTTAATGAATTTTGTATCTACAGAAAATATTTCAACACACTAAGTCTGAGTTAAATCATTTTTTAATGTTACGACTTCAAAAACATTACATTTAACTGTTCTCAAGGAAGCGAAATTACTTACAGATAAATTTAGTGTAACAAGTGATACGATGTTTTATAGTTCCCAGCACATGCGCTTTACGGAGTACTTCGTTTAAACATTGTGAACACGTAGCCTTCAAAAGAGCAGCAATTATAAGTGAAATTTACGTTCAAACAAACCATATAAAAAAAAGTCATAAATGTGAAACGTCACATGTTTTACTTTGTCATACAATTAATCTATGTAAAGATTGAAGATACAAGAAACGTTTATACCAAGGACATTGGTTCGTGTAGCCTAAATTACTTATTGCATGAACAACACCATTTTAAGGAATTCCAGTATTTCCCAAGTGCCGGCTTGGCATAATTTGTGGTTCGCCGCTGAATGGAGCCAAGAGCGACGCAGAATTCCTTTCATCTCTTTAGGCTGAAATTCATCTCTTTGAACACCTTCCACGTGGCAGGCGAAATACGGGGCGGGGTGCGTAGTAATTAGCCCCTCCCCCGACCCTTCTTCCTTTCAGCATTAATTGGCTGCTATTTTGCGTATAGTGCTACGAAAACAATAACGTGGATCGGATTTCAAGGTGAACATTACCTGACAGAGGGTTCGTGCAGTGACAATACGTTCAAGTTTGTCAACGTATTTTTTGTATGAAACCTACAAGTAAACGAGCGCCGATTTCACAGCTTGACGAGGAGGCGTAGGCTCAGGAGAAGTCTTGCAGTACGCGACGTATGCGAGACGGTTGTCGCAAGCTCCAGCTGCACGCGACTCGCATGCGTCTTCCGTATACGAGGGGAGTGGTGTGCAAGCGTAGAAGTGTTTTGTATACCATGCTTCCACACTTGAAACTGGCAGGGAAAAGCTTTTTGTGCATACCAGCCAATCACATTTAACGCCCTAAGTGCCGGTTACACTTCATTTGCATTTTCACAGCGAGTTTCGTTGTGGTTATTAAAAACCAGTCGTCAAACAGTACTAACACTGGGTTATTCATGTGTCGTTTAAACGACATTAATTTGATCGGACGTACGCCAGACAACCACACGCGCATTGCTTGCCGAGAAACTGAACCTGTTAAGTAGGACATTCAATGTGTAAAAGCGTTTTTGAAGTACACTGCCAAAAAAAGTTAATTTCCCTTTATAGTTAGACAAGCGTTCTGTCAGCAGATGTAAATTACGTAAAAAAAATTAAGCGGAATAGCAGTAATTTCTCTTCCAGTTATTAGATATTCGTTAACGTAAATACGTGAATAAGCACGCATAGCAACCACTTCATGAATACTCATAGAGAATATTGCATACATTACCATAGTTTTTAGACTATACAAAATTATTCATAAATTAACCACAGTATACGTATAGTGAGAAAATGCGAATGGTAAAGTTTTCTTCATACATCCATGGCAGCATTCCTACATTTACACAGGAAAATGACAAATGCGTAGGTAATTTCCCAACTTTTTATAGTATAGTGACGCTCAATGTTCCTGTGTTTTGAGTCTAATATGTGCTATTATATTCATGAAATATATGGGTTAAAATCATTACTGTAGTTAAGCGAGTTTACCAGAAGTTTTTCAAAGTACACACATGAAGCAGAAATACAACTTGGGGGCCAATATTACCTAATGCGAGGCAACCTTTATTTAACCTGAAGCGTTTTATAAAGTCACTGTCTTCTTTCTCGGCAGTTGCAATATTACTCATCCATTCTTCCACCATGGCCTTACTCAGTACAATTATTTGATGTTTAAACGTTAGGAGTATGTGAGATATATATTGATTTCACTACAGTAACGCACACACAAATCAATCTTTAACAACCAATAAAAATATTTACCCAACCCTCCAAAGAAGCGTTTTATTTTTTTTATTTTTTGTTTTATTAATTATATTGTTTACGATAACATAATTAAACATTTATAAAAAAACCAAATTACTAAATACGTTTAGATAAAATTTGGTCCTGCGAGCCATTGTGATCGCGGAATTTAACATAACACACAGCTACTAAAAACAACTTAGTTTGAGTGACACATATTCAGTATTTCGCAGTATTCAATGGCCGTCATAAATTTACGTGTCCAACGATAAACTGTGTTTTTAGTACTTTGCATTGTTATTTAAACGCACAGCTTAAGAAATTATTTACTCTAATTTTGTGTATTTTTTGTAAACTCATTAATTTTCACACAAACGCAAGAGCAATGTCGACCGTTTTGTGCAACACGCTACTCGTACCTCGTATAACAGAGCTCCTCCTCAGACGGTAAATACCCGAGAGAATGTCCACTCGCACTTGTTACTAGTCGTGATCAGACCTTAGCTGAGCGGCCTGCCTGATCACACCTTCACGTATTCATCCAGAACACGGGCCGTGACTGCTGGAATCAGTTACGAAAACGCAAACCACAGATCCCCCCTCCCCCTCCTCCGGCCAGTAAAACTGGGACAACGCAGTCGATATAGGGCAGTGTAGTCCGTGGGCGGGGTCTTTTGTCGTCGGGCCATTGGAGCGAGAAAACCATTGAAGAAGGGTGTGTCCGGCCGTCAACTTGCGCAATCTTAACCTGAATCATGAACAAGGTGGTGACTCTCCAATTAGACTTTACTCAGAACGTGGCTCGTAAAATATTTATAATTTAGTACGTATAATTTTATAGCTCCCCCCACGCATAGCCAAACATGATTATATTGAAATTATTTTGTACAACCTAATTGTTAAATAACCTCCTTTTATGTAGTGTTCATTGCATAAATCTTATCAACATCTTGATACGCCCCTATAGCCTCGTTAAGGTATGATGAAGAATCATAAATCATAACATAACACACTGTTTAGACTAATTCGAAGGATATCGCATGGTCCAATTTTACCGTTTTTCAAACTTGTGCGTTTTAGGGTGACATGATCGAGTTATTCATACACTAGTACTCCTCGAGTTTAGACACTTGGGTGGTGCAGAATTAATGCTGGCTGTGGTTTAGATGAAAAGCAGTTAAACATATATTTAGCCTACCATTTACACCAGCTGACGTCACCTTCATATGTCGAAGGGGCCGACATCCGTCATGACTCGACAATTCCTGAGAACCGAATCTGCCATCATGTGTTTCGGAGCCTACAATGATAAGAAGGTCCTGTCGTTCTTNCGGAGCCTACAATGATAAGAAGGTCCTGTCGTTCTTTTCGCCTTTTCGCATAGTTGTGAGTTATAAAATTCAAACTTCCTCCTCACTTGTTTTTTTCTGCTGTCAACTTTGGTCTTCCTCTCCTCTCACCCTCTCCACATATTTCTCTTCTTCCCTCGGACAGTTGCCGATCAATTTTCTCTGCATTACCAATATTTACACCTAAGCTGCCTTTTAGTGCGTTTCTTCCTACAGACTTGTGTTCGTCGAAACGTTAAGCCACCACTTTTTTTCTTTCTGTTGGTCACGTTTTACTATACTTACAGAGCAAATCGGTAGAAAACTCGGAATGAAAGTAAATATCAACAGTTAGACACCAAATTATGTGGTTTTCCTAATTTTATTACGATAGTTGCCAACGTGTTGGATCAACGCGGGCCCTGATTCTGTTGTTTTTTATTTCAAGTAACAAGAGAAGGCGACGACCGATGTCCCAGATCCTACTGGAAGACTGTCACAACATACGTCAATGAGAGACAGATGAACACAACCGTGGATCATAAACGTTAAATAATCAGAACGGCTCCAAATAAGCGAATTAAATGTCAATGGCTACATGGGAGATTAATGGTTATTATAGTTGTTAGCCTATATTAAAGTGATTTGAAAGTTTTACTTGACTGATTAGCTATTCCATAGCAGTTTATTAACTTCATCTTGATCTTACACGACCGCCGAGGAAGCTATTAGCTTGGTATTGACGGGTGATACACTTTAACTGGTGTGCAGCGCCTTAGAGGGCTTTACTGGTGGGCCCACGGAACAAAACCTATCCCCTTCTTAAGTACGTCTACGCCTACGTCCCAAATGGAACAGCCAGTGATGCGCCTTCAGTGCCCTCCCACGTCGTCACTCTGTTATGGTGTGCTTAGGCCTTAGCTGAACGGCTTGCTGATCACACCTTCAAACATTAAACCTGGAAACGAGCGGGATTGCAACGCCACCATTTGGTCGTCGATCCTTGCGAAAGAAGACAGTTGCAGAAATCCCCTCCACCGGTCACTGAGCGGGGCCGCAGAACCACGCGCTTGATATAGGCCGGCGTAACACCCGGAACAAGCGTCTTTCGTCTTTAGTCCTTTGGGCGACCCGACCAGCGAAGCAGACCAGGAATATGGGTGTGTCCGGCCGGCGTTAACCGTCTCGCAGAATCAGCCTCCGGCTGCAACAAGGTGATGACTTTCCAGTTAGGTTTAATTAAAATGGCGTGAATCGTTATGTAAATAATAATCATCTTAAATTCAATGTAAAGCTCCTCCGATCAATAGTCATTTAAAAAGCAACTATATAACCTTCATGTAATAAAACCTCATCAGACATTGCTGTGCTCTATCGAATCATGAGTCATTATTGAGCTACGTCCCTAAATACTTTCAAGTACGAGCTAGCTAAGAAGCTAGCTCGTAACAACTCGCACTCAGAAACACCCGTTGCCCAGCCAAGGTGCTATACTCTCACCTCTACTGTCTGCCTGGTACAGCACCGGAGCTGTGTCGCAGCTCACAGCATCCACCGGTAAACTGGTGGGGGACACTCAAGATCTCTACAGCATGCGAAGTTCCAACCACTGCCAGCACGAGTCCAAGCACAACGGATCTGTTACCGGAGAGAATCTCCGGTGTAGCATAACGATCGTTTGGTGCTTCTACTTTAAGTTTCAGTGGAACTTGTGGATTTTTAATCCAAAGTGACAATTGTTTTGGATAGGAGTTATTTATATAGGATGACATTCTGGCTTTGGAACACAGCACCCCCGAGTTTTCAGAAGTCCAACGTCCCGTACAGTGGTCGGACATAGGTACAATCGAGCTTCCCAAGCAAGCAGCTCACTGAGAGGTTTTCAATGACAATTCACTAACTGACCTAGCTTATTCGAGTAGAGAGTGCTGTGGCGCAGTTGCACTGCTTTTGACTTAAGCGACTAGCAACACACTTATGCTTAACGTTTATAACTGTTTCGAAAAATGTTTGTTTTTTGTCTGGTAAAACNAGCTTATTCGAATAGAGAGTGCTGTGGCGCAGTTGCACTGCTTTTGACTTAAGCGACTAGCAACACACTTATGCTTTACGTTTATAACTGTTTCGAAAAATGTTTGTTTTTTGTCTGGTAAAGCTCTTCCGTGCTTAGTATTTCCAATTAAATATTTTACTTGGCACCCGGAGTAAATTTAGATTTATGCGATATACCTTACCTGGACCTGTTTCACTGAAATTTTTGTTTGGCGGTTTGGCTGATTTGGTAAATTTGCTGTAAAGCCAAAATCAGCCCGTCAGGGTTTCTTTAAACTTGCTTTTCCTTTTCCTCCTACAATAGTTTACGAGGAAAACTATCTACGTCGACATCTGCATCACACATGCATGCACGCAAAATATGTAGACGATAGAATATCGTGTTTATACAACATATTATTTCCGTAACGTATGTTGCAATTTTCACTGCCCCAACCTTTTTCGCCATATGAGCCAGCAAGATTTCACTACCGACTTTTGACGGTAGTGAAATTGTGGTGGCAGCTGTAACCTTTCGAGTTTCGCACCCATAGATAATTTTTCAGTAAAAGTATTTCGAACTGGAAAGTTTTTCTCAGTTTTGTTCGTCTCCGTATTGGACCCAGCTGTGCCATCTTTCTTACGACGCCTTTTGTTCTTTATGTAGTGTCGTATGGAACTCCTCCGTTCTTCGAGATGATAATCCGCAAGCAATCGAAGGACTTTACCTGTTCCACACTTCCGACGCCAGTCTTTACATGCCTTACGCATGCACTTATGAGATCTTTCGTTAAATGCTAGTTTGGCACTTTAAATATTGCATTTGGGAGAAAACATTGTTAGTGCTTGATCATTACAAACCCTCGAAGTAGGTAGTTTTCCATGAAAGCACCAATAATCAATATCTTGGGGTGCCACGGATGTGTTTTTTTTTATATATATGATTTTTTCAAATGCACTTTTACTTAGACTTTTCTCTAGTGCATTTACCTTTTTTTACCCTCAAATTTTGTCCAATTTTATTACATATACACTACAAATTTTAATATTAAGATAAAATACAAAAGTTTCATCCTAAAAACAAATATTAGCTGTATGTCAAATCATGCTGCAATAATAAGATGTTCCACAATGTCGCCATGACAAAGTGAGTGAGTGTGTGGGTGAGAAGATTCGGGCGGCTCTTAACATCAAAGTTTTGAGAGCCTGTAAATGTGAAACGAGGNTCGCCATATGAGCCAGCAAGATTTCACTACCGACTTTTGACGGTAGTGAAATTGTGGTGGCAGCTGTAACCTTTCGCGTTTCGCACCCATAGATAATTTTTCAGTAAAAGTATTTCGAACTCGAATGTTTTTCTCAGTTTTGTTCGTCTCCGTATTGGGCCCAGCTGTGCCATCTTCCTTACGACGCCTTTTGTTCTTTATGTAGTGTCGTAAGGAACTCCTCCGTTCTTCGAGATGATAATCCGCAAGCAATCGAAGTACTTCGCCTGTTCCACACTTCCGACGCCAGTCTTTACATGCCTTACGCATGCACTTATGAGATCTTTCGTTACATGCTAGTTTGGCACTTTAAATATTGCATTTGGGAGAAAACGTTGTTAGTGCTTGATCATTACAAACCCTCGAAGTAGGTAGTTTTCCATGAAAGCACCAATAATCAATATCTGGGGGCACCACGGATGTGTTTTTTTTAATATATATGTTTGTTTCAAATGCACTTTTACTTAGACTTTTCTCTAGTGCATTTAACTTCTTTTACCCTCACATTTTGTCCAATTAAATTACATATACAGTAAAAATTTCAATATTAAGATAAAATCCAAGGGTTTTATCCTAAAAACAAATATTATCTGTATGTAAAATCATGGTGCATTAATCAGATGTTCCACAATGAGTGAGTGAGTAAGAAGATTCGGGCGACTCTTAACAGCTAAGTTTTGAGAGCCTATAAAAGTGAAACGAGGTGAATATCTTGCAGCGCCGGAATGAAAGGGCGGGGGAAACGGGAGATCACCGAGAAAACACGCCGATTAGTGGCATCGTCCTGCACAATTCCCCACATGCGAACATCCGGGAGCGACCCCGCCGGGAATAGAACCAGGTTCGCGTAGGTAAGAGGCAAGTAGTCTAATTTTTTTTTTTCAATTTGCTTTTATTGACAGATACACAGGCCGTGGTACAGAGCGAGAGTGCCGTTGGTAAGTGTCGTTTGTAGTGGTTTGGAAGTGGCGTTGACGAGCTCAAGTTAGACCGACTTGCTGACAGATTGCCAGTCCACATGCACGCGACATGTGAACTGCAAATCTGCCGCGGAGGAACCTGGGCGTGAACTCCCGACCCTACGACCAAAAGTCGGTCACCCTGCCACTGAGCTATGAGGCGAGGGCTATAGTGGTCTAACCACTACACCACCGCAACCCCTCATGACAAACAATGAGATTGTGAAGGGGTAAGGGTTATGTTAAGGCATTCGTACTCGAGAAAACTCTCGTACAACACTTTTCCTGTATCTCGCAGGTTACGTGAAACGCAAATACAGTTCACACATAAATACGACACAACTGCAAGATTTAATTACATGAGTCATTAAGTAACCAAACAAGTGCGTTATACAGACTTGGCCTTTGGGTTACAATTAGTAGGCCTGGTAGCCTTTACACCTTGTCGCCTCCATGATATACCGTCTTACTTAATAACACTGATATACTTTATTTTTGTGAAAAACACTATAAAACACTTTGGTTTATTAAGTAAACATGGATTTAAACAGATGCGTATCCAGGATGCTTATTTTCAAGGTAAACATTTGATAATGCATATGGTAATTGGAATTAAACCCATTAAGGCTCAATAATTATTTAATTACGGATCATTTAAGACAATAATAAATTTCCCCTTATGTTGATGTGTACTTTTCTACACACTTGAACAATTACCTTACATTATTCATTGAATAAGGAATACTATTTAATTTATAATTATATATTAGTTTTTTATTATCGCCAGCATCCCAAAAAAATATTTCGTTTTGAGCAGGTACACGAACAATTCAAGAGTTCTCACAAGGATATATCCATTTGCTCATCTTGAACGTCTCTGTACTCTGCAAGACAGTCCAATACACTTGCGAGGAGAATATGGAAAATTAACAACCATGGTAGTGATGAATATATTTTCTATTCCCCCACTTATCGCGCATATACGCGCACATGAAGAGTTCAAAATTGTTTAACTTTCTTGATTTCCTGTTGGCTTTGTAACAACGAGTCAGAATAAGAAATTACAAAACATCTGCATCGCACAGTTCAAGAACTAATGATAGCATAAACAGGTATTTTAACGAAATCTGGTGCCAAGCGAACGTAGCACAAAAAAAAAAAGCGAGAGAATTGGTTCTCAAACTAAAATACAGGTGCTTCAAACGTTGTGATCATAAACAAATGTCTCCATTGCAACAAAACTCTTACGAAGAAAATGCAAAAAGATCTGTTATTGAGCAAATTTATTATACATAAACAATTCTGTAAAGCCGTTTTATCTGAACTTTAAAAAACTTAATATTAAACTAAATTTCACATTATGTTAATAGAAAAGTTTAAAAGCGTCCAAGTATTTGAAGTTAGTTTCTACATTTTCAGCATAATCCATTTCCATAGCGATATGAAACAAATGTCCGAAAAAAGCACGTCAATAGGAGAAAATAATTTTTCAAAAATGAATGAAAAACATATAAGAATTTTAGTTTTATAAACATTTCGCCCGAACTTCTGAATTGAACAGAACTATTCCTTTAAGGCACAGCTCAAAAATATTGTTATGTTGTAAGACTGCATTTTTTTATATCATATGTGGTTTGCGTTTATCAAAGGTTTGCTTTTTTATATAGGTTAAAATAGCTATTACTTAAACCCTCACCACAGGTCAACCAAGTGCAAATTTCAAAGAAATTTCAACACGTGAGCAACTCTTGTGACGTGAACAAACACTTTAAATGAAATCAAAATTTTGTTAAAATAACTTTTTAAATATTTGTACGAATCAAGGTTTATAATTAAAATATTTACTAACGAAAAAAAACTCTGATGGTAATTTTTTTTATGTTTCGGGTTTTCAACGAAGTCATCAATATCATGTTATAAAGCCATAAAATAGAGTCAAAATCAAGAAAAAAAATGTAACTCTTGAAAAAATTTGAACATTATTATAAAACTACTGTTATTAACTAAAATGGGCATCCTAAATGGTATGAACTCAGTGCTACAAATTGAGAGAACTGTCACAAATTCAATTTACTTATGTTTAAATCTACCACACCTGGTTATCGTGCCTGTCGATGCTGCTAGTCAGTGTGTTTCTACGGGGATCTCCGGTTTCCCCCATCCTTGCATCGCATTGGCACAAGTTATTGGTAGGAACGTGTGGAACTATCTTGAAATCTAGTTTAAAATAAGGCATGTATATTAAAGACGTGTGTATTACGTGTAGTTTAATAGGTTATATTCGTTAGAACAGCATTAAATTATGGTAAAAAAGAAAAATTATATAAATTTATTTATTCCCGGGTTATACACGTAAAATACACAATGTTCGCCAAAACGGTATTGCCAGTTGGAGTGTGAGACTCGCTTTGGTACTAGCAGTGACCTGTGTGCCTTACTGCATGGACTCGTGCAGTAGGAATTAGACTGTTTCCGAACAAACGTGACAAATAATGCGGTACAACGCAGCAAGCAGATTAGACATCTGCCACTNGGGAAACGGGAGATCACCGAGAAAACACGCCGACCCGTGGCACCGTCCTGCACGATTCCCCACATGCGAACATCCGGGAGCGACCCCGCCGGGAATCGAACCAGGTTCGCCTAGGTGAGAGGCAAGTAGTCTAATTTTTTTTTTCAATTAGCCTTTATTGACTGATACATATACCGTGGTACAGAGCGAGAGTGTCGTTGGTAATTGTCGTTTGTAAGTGTCGTTGGTAAGTGCCGTTGGTAAGTTTCGTTTGTAGTGGTGGGGAAGTGAAGTTGACGAGTTCGAGTTGTACCGACTTGCTGACAGATTCCCAGTCCACATGCACGCGACTTGCGAACTGAAACTCTGTCGTAGAGGAACCGGGACGCGAACTCCCGACCCTGCGACTACTAGTCAGTCACCCTGCCCCTGAGCTATGAGGCGAGGGCTGTAGTGGTCTAACCACTACACCACCGTGACCCCTCATTACAAAGAATGAGATGGTGAAGGGGTAAGGGTTATGTTACGGCATTCGTACTCGAGAAAACTCTCGTACAACACTTTGCCTGTATCTCGCTGGTTACGTGAAACGCGAATGCAGTTAACACGTAAATACGACACAACTGCAAAATTTGATTACGTGAATCATTAAGTAACCAAACGGGTGCATTATACAGACTTTGTCTTTGGGTTACAATTCGTAGGCCTGGTAGCCGTTACACCTTGTCGCCTCCATGATATACCGTCATACTTAACAACACTGTTATACTTTCTTTTTATGAAAAACACTTTAAAACACTTTGGTTCATAAAGTAAACATGAATTTAAACAAATGCGTATCCAGGATGCGTTTTTTCAAGGTCAACATTTGTGAATGCATAAGGTAACTTGATTTAAACCAATTAAGGCTCAACAATTTTTTAATAACGGACCATTTAAGACAGTAATAAATTTTCCCTTACGTTGATGTGTACTTTTCTGCGCAGCTGAACAACTTCCTTACATTATTTATTGAATAAGGAATACTATTTCATTTATAATTCTATATTTCTTTTTTATTAGTGCCTGCATCCCAAAAAAAATTTCGTTTTGAGCAGGTACACGAACAATTCAAGAGTTCTCACAAAGATATATCCATGTGCTCATCTTGAACATCTCTGTACTATGCAAGACAGTCCAATATACTTGCGAGGAGAATACGGAATATTAACAACCGTGGTAGTGATGAATATATTTTCTATTCCCCCACTTATCGCGCATATACGCTCACATGAAGAGTTCAAAATTGTTGAACTTTCTTGATTTCCTGTTGGCTTTGTAACAACGAGTCAGAATAAGAAATAACAAAACATCTTCATCGCACGGTTCAAGAAATAATGATAGTATATACAGGTATTCTAACGAAATATGGTGCCGAGCGAACGCTTCACAAAAAAAAACGAGAGAATTGGTTGGCAAAATAAAATACAGGCGCTTCAAACGTTTTGATCATAAACAAATGTCTCCATTGCAACAAAACTCTTACGAAAAAAATGCAAAAAGATCAGTTATTGAGCAAATTTATTACACATAAACAATTCTATAAAGCCATTTTATCTGAACTTAAAAAAAACGTAATATTAAGCTATATTTGACATAATGTTAATAGAATAGTTTAAAAGAGTCCAAGTATCTGAAGTAAGATTCTACATTTTCAGCATAATCCATTTCCATAGCGATATGAAACAAATGTCCGAAAAAAGCACGTCGATGGGAGAAAATAATTTTTCAAAAATAAATGAAAAAACTATAAAATAAATAGCTATTACTTAAACCCTCACTACAGGTCAACCAAGTGCAAATTTCAAAGAAATTTCAACACATGAGCAACTCTTGTGACGTGAACATACACTTTAAATGAAATAAAAATTTTTGTTAAAATAACTTTTTAAATATTTGTAAGAATCGAGGTTTATAATTAAAATATTTACTAACGAATAAAACTCTGAAAGTAATTTTTTTAATGTTTCGGGTTTTCAACGAAGTCATCAATATAATGTCATAAAGCCATAAAATATAGTCAAAATCAAGAAAAAATATTTAAATCTTGAACAAATTTGAACGTTATTATAAAACTACTGTTAATAACTAAAATGTTTATCCTAAATTTTATGAACTCAGTGCTACAAATTGAGAGAACTGTCACAAATTCAATTTACTTATGTTTAAATCTGCCACACCTGGTTATCGTGCCTGTCGATGCTGCTAGTCGGTCTGTTTCCTCGGGGATCTCCCGTTGCCCCTGTCCTTGCATCGTATTGGCACAAGTTATTGGTAGAAACGCGTGGAACAATCTTGAAATTTAGTCTAAAATAAGGCATGTATATTAAAGACGTGTGTATTGTGTGTAGTTTAATAGGTTATATTCGTTAGAACAGCATAAAATTATGGTAAAAAATAAATATTATGTAAATTTTGTTTTTCCCGGGCTATACACGTCAAATGCACAACGTGCGCCATTACGGTATTGCCGGTTGGAGTGTGAGACTCGCTTTGGTACTAGCAGTGTGACCTGTGTGGCTTACTGCATGGACTCGTGCAGTAGGAATTAGAATGTTTCCGAACAAACGTGACAAATAATGCGGCACAACGTAGCAAGCAGATTAGCCATCTGCCATTTATAGGAACTGCAGGCTTTGCATACATGTTAACTGACAATCCAAACGTCGTTCATTCAGACAGTCATTCGTCTTTAAAGTGCAACTATTAATCGTGTGTGTTGTTTCCGCGTCAGACACTGTCTGTCTGTGGTACTGCTTTCTGAATGGAATGCCGTTTACAAACGAAGAAGCATTTGACATGCTAATGAAACTAGGAGAATGTCGACGGAACTGCAGAGCTGCTGCCCGTTTGTGTGGAGAGAGATACCCATGGCGAATCCGTCACTCGTACAATGTCTTCCAGCATCTTGCGTGGCGCGTGCGCACAACCGGGCTAGTGCAACCGACACGCCACAAACGTCGTCTCATCAGACGACCTGTGAGAGACGAGAGGGCTGTTGACGTACTTGGAGCCATGGTAGCTAATCGTCATGATTCTACACAGATGATTGCCCGCGACTCAGGATTGTCTCAAAGTACAGTGTGGAGAATTCTCGCTGAGAATCGTTTACATCCGTATCATGCACAGCTACACGAGGAACTTGGGGATAATGACTTTCCTAAGCGCATTGATTTCTGCAACTGGTACCTGAGCAAGGACCGTGTTTTCCATCGCNTTTAAAAAATGTGTGTATATATATATACACACATTTTTTAAACCAGGGCATTTAAAAACTTTATAAGAATTGATAATTGTAGTTCATTTGCATACTTTATAACAATGTAACACAAAGCAGGATGCATTAAAGAAATCACAGGAAAATTAGGTACATCCCTTTATTTCATCAGGCTTTTGTTTTAACCAACACGCGAAAGCCAGTGCATTGCATATTTTCCCTCCCCCAATGCAATCGTGCACCCACTAGGTAACGGAACAAGCTCTCTCGGGTTTCCAGGTAGTTGCGTTCTTGCAGGAAACGGGCGGAGCACGACACGCGTCGTTCTCGTCCTCCGAGGCAAAGGTATCGCGCGTACGTTTGCAAGGGCAGACGGCCCGGCCAGTCGGTCGCTCCTTCGAACAGCTGTGCCACTCTGTATTCCCGTCGCGACCGGGCGGGTTGCCCCCGACGGTACTCTATCCTCGACAAGGGCGAGGCGGATAGATTCTTTCCCCCCATAATCCTCACAGAGCTTCCCTTCTCCCCCCACTGCCCTTCAACCCTTCCACCGTCCATCGAGGTATCACGCGCTATTCCGATCAGGCCTCGCCCCCTACCGTTCCCTACCCTACCCCTACCGAGCCGCCGGCTACAGAAAGATCAGCTTATTCTCTTCTTCCCCCGGAGATTTATCAGACCTGCCGACGTCCGTCGAAGAAACCAGTGCCATCTGCTTAATCTCTCTCTCTCTCTCTCTCTCTCTCTCTGTCTTCAACTTTCGCTGATTCTTGGGTGGCACGAGTTGCAAAACAAGCTCTTTTCAACTTTCTCCTGTCTTCGACACGTGACAACTAGCTAAAGTAATACCAGTAATGCGATTATTAACAAACGATACATTACAAGAAAACAAGGTTTATACCACTCGAACACTTTGTGAACAAACCATATGTAACAGATGGCAACACTTTAACAGCAAGAGAAGATGAAAATACACATGCGTATTGTGACTGTAAATACTCATTGTTTTCTGCGTTATGAATAAATTTTATATATCTTATGTAATAAAGTCTTCGGCTTGGTTACTTTGCACGTGGTTAAATACCGGCCCAAAACAGAAAGAATTGTACTAGCAATATACTTTTGCGATGGTTAACATGAAAATAATGAAAATGTAGCTTTTATTTCTATTGCAATTTTTTTAACAAAACCGAAATTTAGTAATGGGAACACATGTGGTATATTCCCTAAAGTTTGCGAGAAAACGAAGTGTTTGTTTTACTAGATATTCCCTTCATTTTACGGAAATGTTTTCTCACAACATGCAAATTTGCTGATCTTCAAAGCTTCAAGGATATCGTTTCACAAATTAATTTTTAGTTACAGTAATGAAAAATATAATGCGAAATATATGATGGGGTAGGAAAAACAGAGAAACGAAAGAAAAAAAAAGAACATTTACCCTTCCCAAAAGCTTGCATATTTTTTTAGTAGTTACATTTATAAAAGTGGGAACTTAATAATATTTCTTACGTTTGACTGCCTAAGGAATTTACTTTAAAAAGCCCACAATATATTATTATTAGGTAATATTTTTAAACAGCTGTTATTCTAATAGTGCAAAGAAATGACACTTTACTGTCCGAAACAATCCACGAAATAGTGTACACATGGCAAAAACCATTTATAACTTAATGATTATTTATTTTCTTGTCCCATCCACAATCCAAGAATTTTCGAATGCAATAAACGACCTGATCATGATCGTAGCTGCGAGGAACAATTTGGAATTACTTTAGACAAATTTCGTGGCAGACGAAAAAAGTTCCTTAATTTCTATTTCGAGGAAAATTTTTCTGATTTATTCTAATGGGTATTCTTAAAATTCTATTGACTTGCCGATAATATTTACAGCGTTTCTTATTGTGTTTCATTCCACTTCCTTTCCAAGTACCGCGTAGAGAGGTCGATCAGTTGATTATTACCACCCAGAGTAGTCGGACAGTTGAAGATCGCCAAGCAGAGAGTTCGGTCAGGGGTTCGGACCCCTGGCCACGTCACATCACCATAGTGAGACGGCAGCAACTGCGGTCTTGCCAAGGCCGCCCATCGCCGAAGCTCCCCCTCCACAGCTGACATCGTACCAGCAAGAGTTAAGTATACAATCACCGTCAAGAGAAGCCCCCCTCCACTACGAAGGCGTTAGCAGTCAATCCGAGTAACCAAAATTATTACAGTACCACACCTCTCAAGTGCTGATGTATTTTATTTGAGTTAAATTCGAGACAATATATTCGTCCTTCAAAATGAAACAGTAAAGGTCTACACTATTGCAAACCCCTTAACCTTCAGGCATAATCTAGTCTGTGCCACTAAACATTAACAAAAGACGCTACGTACTTTTTGGATGTGTTAAAGTGAAGCATTCAAATAAAATGCGCGCAGAAAAAATAAAATGTTGTGCGGGACAATATACTTTATTACCGCTGTTTTAACAGTGAAATGTGCTAATGCATTGCAAAGTAAAAGGGTATAAAATTTCCACTTTAAAATTAATATTCAAAGAGCGAGAAAAATTACCGATAACGATCAGAGACCATTAAGCTATATTTTTATATCGGTAAATTAAAAAAATTCCTGCAATTGTGATTTTAAAAACAACACTGAAAACTGAGTTATTTTGAGTTACGAATGATCGTAAAATTTCGAAATTAAATGGTTGGTATTTAAATTTAAAAAAGATTTAATAGAGGTGTTATGAAGTGGTGCCGGGAACAGCCTTGGAAGCGAAACACTCCTCGACATGGCGTTTCAAGGATATTGTCGCCGTAATGGCGAGTTGGGTTAGTGTGTAGGGGGAAGGGGGTTGCGTCGCAGGTAGGGGTGAGGAAAGGAGGAAGGAACTCTGGATTGATGCACGAAAGTCCATTTGGTAGCCGCGGGTGGCAGTAGAGGGTAAATATGGCCGTTAGAGTGTTGACACCGCTGCGAAAACAATCGCACAAAGTGGGTCTCGCGAGCGACAGGGGGTTGGGTAATGTCGTACTCCCCCCTCCTCAATCCATCTACGTAGCTACACTGAGCAAGTCCGCCTCCCGCTTCCGAATGGCCCATGAGGAAACCTGTAACAGGAAATGACGCCTTAAAACGCTACGACCCCCCTACCCCCGCGTCGTTTCCCACCCTCGTCTACGACTACGTCAGGCAGTATGCACGCCCCGCCCACACTTCAATTGCCTACTTACAGGGGAGATATATTCTATCGAGTTCCAGTTAATGCGCAGCTCTCGTTACAAACGGAATTTACATGATAACATGTATCCGGAATTTACTTGGACTTAAAAGTAAAAGTGTTTTGTACGTTTCACAAACAATTCTTCAGGAACTTGCCATATTTTTCTCCCTGTTTCACTAAAAGGGAAAATTTATAATTTTACAAAAATTTTTTATGAAAAAAAAAAATATATGTTACGTATTTCCATATCTATAATAAACACAGGAAAGTTTTCAAAGATATGCTGTAATTTACTTGCAGTGTTACAAAAATTATCTTAGCAACTGTCCCGTAGAATTAATTGTAAATAAACAAACACATTTTTATAGTGTTAGGTTCATAAACTTCAGTGACTAGTGAAAGTAGAACCAAAATAAGCGATGCTCCAAAAAATGACTGCATAGATGCTAAGTTGGTAATATCTNAGTGACTAGTGAAAGTAGAACCAAAATAAGCGATGCTCCAAAAAATGACTGCATAGATGCTAAGTTGGTAATATCCTGTGCTCATGTATTGTAGTTTTTGTTCTTTTAGTTCCATTCTCTAACCACAATAGGCAATGGATAAGTCCAAAAAAATTATGAACAAAATTCGAACTATTCATTGCCATTTAACTATAAAAAATACACACACAAAATAGGTATTTAGGTGAAATTTCCCAGGTATTAAACTTATATTTATACTTATTATTATTGTTACTTGTATTTGCTGTACTTTGCCATTTGTTATACGTTATTGTCATAATTAAATTAAATATTAGTTTGATTTCAGTTGTTAAAAAATTACCAATTTCTTTTGTCGTAAAGTTTTAAAACTTTCGTTTCCTGGAGAAAACTTATTTCATTTCGATTTTGATTTCAGTGAATATTTAGAAATTACATACGTGTAAATATAATTTATCATTCCTTGCTGCATGTTAAAATCATATACAACAACGCATTTACCAATTAACTCAGTAAACGCTAAACATATGTAAAAAAAAAAACCACAATCTTCACTGACAAATTCGTTGCATTCAACAAGGTCCACTGAATTGTACCCTATAATGACAAAAAAATATTCTTTTATTAAAAATCAGTTTTTATTATTTATTATCTGTCAGTCTGAACTGTGCTGTTCTCTATTATCTTCCTGGTGAAATACATTTTTAATGGTTACTTTTTTCACTCCACTCCGTTGGATTTTATTATATAAAATTATTTCTTAGCTAATTAAATCTATATATTGAAGTCCTAGATATTCAAGTGATGTTTTTCACTAAACTTTTGATCATTGCATTTATACTTGGGCAGTTTTTAAGAATATAAAATCTTAGTTCCAAGGATATGGTAATAAATGAATGAAATATTTATTTGTGTGTACGATAATGAAGATACAGTAATTTTTCGAGCAGGAAACAGGACAGTGATATAAAAACTAACAGATAGAGAAAATATCATCACCATTAGCTGTTGTGTATGATTTATTTTGTGTTTTTGTATTATACTGTATTAAGGGCTTTCTGCTGTACATATACAATATTGAATGTCCAAAATAATAGTTTCGTTCCTCAGCATCACCGAAAACTCATCAAAAACATGGTGCCAGTGATTATGCTGTAGTGAATGAAATCACGTCAATAACAGTATTATGCGCATACATGCCATCTCGAAACTTTGACAATACTATGTTAGTAACAAATCAATACGGCCTGCTCAGATCTCATCTCAAAGAAGCAAAATAATGTATATGATTGTAAGATGTCTTACATAGCCAAAATGAGAGATGTCCTTTCATTTTTCAAGTAGACAATTTTCGTCATGTTTATTATAAGCTGTTCACGGTAAACTAAGCACTTTTGAAGTCAATTTTTCAAACGAAACGACCGCCCGTTAACTGCATGTATGCTACCCTACAAAATGGCGTGCTGACTCCTAATTAAGATGGCAACGAATTAAGAAAATTGCTTTCTATACTTGATGTTATATTGCGAGTGTACTATTTTAATATGTGGCAAATCACGTTAGTCTTTTTTGCCCACTTTCCGAAGGCAGCCGTAGAGCGATTTTAACTTAGTAATCAATCATTAAAATTTAACTTTGTATGCTGGCAGTTNCATTAAAATTTAACTTTGTATGCTGGCAGTTTATACTACAACTATCAAATATGTCTACATAAAGATTGTGAAATAGCCTCACACGAATAAATAATCTTTTTATGTCGTATCTTGGGAAACAATTAACCGATTCGTACCCAATTTGACAAACAAGTAGTGCTGCGGAAGGTGATGAAAATGCGGTATGTTAAAAGTAGGTCAGGCACTTATTTTCAAAATGACGGCCCTGTAAATATTTCAGATTAGTAAATCCTATAATTCATAACNAAAGTAGGTCAGGCACTTATTTTCAAAATGACGGCCCTGTAAATATTTCAGATTAGTAAATCCTATAATTCATAACAATTAGCTTATTACATCCGAAGTTGATGCCCCGTATCAGATCTCCGTAATGCAGTTGATTGCTCGCTTATGGTACGAGTTTTTCTGGGTTTGAAAGCCGGGTAAGGCACTTGAGTATTTGCAATTGTTTCACTACTGTTTTATTTGTTTCTTCTTTCATGATGTTGCTGTCAACGATACGTCAAATCCTACCTACCATCTAAGCTTTTAAAAAAATCATTAAAAATTATTTGCACCCACATATAGGAAATTTAGGCTCATGAGGCATACCAGGACCTTCATGTTTTCTTTAGGCAAAATAGAGGACGAACTGGCATATAACTTACGTTGCTCGCAATTTCACGTTTTCACTTCACTGACGCGTGAATAATTATTGGTCCCATCGCAATGTAACATTCATATATGACGGAAGTATACGAAATGGGAAAAATAAATCTCGAGCCAGGATTTATTAAGTGCTCAGTTGACAACAAACCGTTTATCATTAGTTATATTAATAACATTAACATATTTACGTTATTGCTTTTTTTGTTGTTGCCCAATGGAGATATGTGGTATCATGTAAGTTTGACTTTGATGCAGGGTATCATTATTTTCGTCAATACCTCATGCACATGCTTAATCCGATCAGGAGCACAACCTATTCACAACCGGAGCCCATGGCGTGCTCGCATTCCTCCGGGTTTTCAAATCCTCCGGAAAAGTAGCAGAGATGTTCTAAGAATTTCAAAAGTAATTTCATGGCTGGGATGCCAAAGGTTTGCGCCGGATCCTTCAAAAGCGCTTAAAACGCAGATTCATAAAGGGAGCCCCGAAGACGTTTCAACAAGATTCCTTTCACGGGCTGCGTAAGCGTCTTTTTCTGACGACGAGAGTTCTTGCGATATTGCGCAGGCAGCCCTCGACTACCTGACGCGAAATTCGTTCGCAGAACGTGTGCTTTTACGCAGTTCTCACTCTTATAAACACACTTTAAAATGGTTGTTATAGATTCATGGCAAATAAATTAGGTCTTGAGCACGGATTTTTTTTTTTTGNATAAACACACTTTAAAATGGTTGTTATAGATTCATGGCAAATAAATTAGGTCTTGAGCACGGATTTTTTTTTTTTTGCAATGAACCAATTCCTGTAGTTTTTAACGACTTATGAGAAAATTTTAGCTTATTGAATGCTAANTTTTTTTTTTTTGCAATGAACCAATTCCTGTAGTTTTTAACGACTTATGAGAAAATTTTAGCTTATTGAATGCTAAATTCGGACTCATTAATGAGGCTGGTTTACGGTTATGAAATTAAAATTAATAACCTAACCTGGAACCACGAGTGTCTCAAGGTGCCCATCTGCCAGAATTCATATTCCGCGGCGCGATGACCCTTTCATTTTATTGGTGGTAATTTATTACCATAGATTAATGAGGANGCCAGAATTCATATTCCGCGGCGCGATGACCCTTTCATTTTATTGGTGGTAATTTATTACCATAGATTAATGAGGCTTCGTGTTTAATTTTCGCATATGTGAAAAAAGCATATTTTAAAAACAAATATTCCGTTTTTTGTTAAGTGTTGTTTTTACAAGAAAATGTCATTCGATTTAATTAATAATGCCTTCTTTTTCCTTAAAATAAACATTAATATTCGAAATTGCTATAAATAAATTTGCATATTTACGATCAATTGTCTCAACACTAGTTGCCAAGATTAATGTTTAACACTACAAAACAAATATAAATAATTATACAGCCCGTTACTTGAAGTGTGTAAAGCTGTCGTTGAATTTTTANGCCAGAATTCATATTCCGCGGCGCGATGACCCTTTCATTTTATTGGTGGTAATTTATTACCATAGATTAATGAGGATTCGTGTTTAATTTTCGCATATGTGAAAAAAGCATATTTTAAAAACAAATATTCCGTTTTTTGTTATGTGTTGTTTTTACAAGAAAATGTCATTCGATTTAATTAATAATGCCTTCTTTTTCCTTAAAATAAACATTAATATTCGAAATTGCTATAAATAAATTTGCATATTTACGATCAATTGTCTAAACACTAGTTGCCAAGATTAATTTTTAACACTACAAAACAAATATAAATAATTATACAGCCCGTTACTTGAAGTGTGTAAAGCTGTCGTTGAATTTTTAGCAAGAAATAACAGGAGAATAGATCGATTATTGATTTGGAATTAAATAAATAGTTACGAATATTTAATAAAATAATGCTTTTAAACGTACACTATTTCACTTGGGGTGTGACTAGAAACATTTTGGCAACTATTTTGCAAAATAAATGTCATTTAAAAAATAAAAATNATGCTTTTAAACGTACACTATTTCACTTGGGGTGTGACTAGAAACATTTTGGCAACTATTTTGCAAAATAAATGTCTTTTATAAAATAAAATTTTTTGAAAGTGTTTTTTTTTTGTTTTGAGATGGTTAGTTTTTGCTAGCTAATATAAATTTTTTAGCGGAGTATAACATTTGTGTTATTATTAGTTTCGCAATAAGATATGATTGGCACAAAGAGCACGGGCAAAATTTATAGTTAAATTAGATTTTATACTTTGCGGAATGTTATACAATTGACATAAAAATAAACTCCACATGACATTGTAACGTAGTAAAATTGGGCCATATGTAAATTTTTAGTTATACTCTTGTTTATGCATTTCCAATATATAACATGATTTTCTCAGATATTATTTTCAATGGCATATTTACTATATTCATTAGTATGTAATGTCACTGCTCATTTGAATTATTTAATTTTAGCGTAAACACATTTAAATGTTTTCGCAGTATGTTATTTTTTCAATGTGTTAAGTAGGCCCTAGTTTATGAGCAGTTATTAATCTGTTGCTATGGTAAATAAGTAACGTGTTAAGTAATTCTGCCTCTAGCTCTCTCGTGATTGGTCAGTTGCTTAATAAATAAGTTGAAAGGATTTTTTGGCCATCTTGGTGTTCGAAGGCAGGACGCTAGTCCGCGTGGGTTTGTCACAGAGGGTTTTTAATTAGATTGTTATTACAAGGACCCGAGTTCGAACCTGAAAGCAGGCCGTCTCGAAGGAGACGAAGACGCGAGGCAAGTTTGAGGAAGAAGCATGCCTGTTTCGGTGGCCACCTATGTATATGTTCAGGTAATTAATTCGAACTACCACGTTTGCTAATTATTGCTGAGACTGTAATGGTACTACAGACCCCGAGAGCTCAAATAGGAAAACCCGTGATGAGAGGTCCTGCCGTATCCAGGGGGAGGGGGATGCTACTGCCGACAAGGAGATCAACAGGAACCTCTAGAACTTCAAGAATTCTCCTTTTTTTAAATTATATTCATCTAAATTTGAGAAATATTTTTTATTAATAAGCAGAGATAAAATAATTTTTCTATAAAGTTAAAGTGAAACTAAATTAATTTAACCACGGGCAACTTGGAAATAAGAGCATTGCTCTGAAAAACACAGAGCTAGTCTGGAGATAAGAAGTAAAACAATTTATTTATTTTACTGGAAGGTAGAACAATTTTTTTTCAATGGCAAGTATAAAGTAAAATGTAACACCCCAGTCACGAGAGAGGCTAGTGTTTCTGAAGCCACACAGCAAATCTAGTCTGGAAATTGATTATTTTATTCCTGGCATATTGCATCTGATATTTAAAAAAAAACCTAATTTAATTCCCCATTTTTATGGCCACGTCTCTGCTGAATAATCATTCCAAGTAGCAGTAGATATTTTCCTAGCAAGTATTTTGGTTGTCTTGCATTTGAATTTTTGTCGTGTTATTTTNCATTCCAAGTAGCAGTAGATATTTTCCTAGCAAGTATTTTGGTTGTCTTGCATTTGAATTTTTGTCGTGTTATTTTTGAGTGTTCTTTTGTCACACGCTTAAGTTCTTTACATCTGTGTATCGCTACTGGAGCCTAATTATCTCCACTCTTAAACGTACACATGTAGTGATAGTAGCTGAGCCGCCTAGCAGTGTTGTTTCAACATTTTAAAGTATTTGTTTAGCAGGTAGCTCATAAAATACTTCCAAATAATTTTACATTCCATTTACTTATTTCTGTTCTATTCACGTGGTCATTTCAGCAATTAGATTTTCTTCGAAGTAGTACAGAAAACTGATCATTAGTGTTAGATACGTTTCCGTTTTTTTTACTTCGCTAGCCGTAATGACTTACAAGCTCGCGAAAGTAGGTAGAAACCCCTAACCGGCCAAACTTATATAAATAATTTTATATCCACAGTTACTTTGGCAAATTAAAATTTCCAAGAAAGGTTTTAGTAATATTTCAGAAATCGGTATGTGCAATTTTGCATACTTAGTTATTTTATACACCATTAAAAGTTTCCATATATTTACGGAGATGTATTTACGGAAACGCAGTCCGTAATGACGTAAAACAGAGCTGAGCTCCGTAAATGCAAAATACGGAAAGTGTCCGTATTTCCCATAGCTTGTGGTTTCGGGGACGAACAATGCAGCGTCTACACGAAACTTTCTTCGCCACCGTAACCAGAAAATTATTCTTTCTGTGGCAGTTAATGTTATCCACGACACTTACACCTAACACTTCAAGCAATAAAATAGAAGCATCAGAAGTCTGTAACAATAAGCAACACTTTAAATACACTCAATTTAAAGGTTACTGGAAAAGTTGTTTATGTGATAGGTGTAGAAGTACGAAAGTCATGTGTTAAGGTTTTGTGTGAAAGTCGTAGGTAAGCGGTTAGAGTCACAACATTCTAGTTTTTTTTTACTAGGGTTTAGATGTTGCTGAGGTATAAAACATTGTTACTAATTAAAAATTATTGCCGGCCTTCCGTGGCGCAGTCTGTGGGTGCTGGGGCGCTGGAAGCTCTGGGTTCGAATCCAATGATACTCATGGATTTAAGTTTAAGTATGGTAATAAATTAGTTGCTAAGACCTGATTAGCCTTCAGGCATAACACCGTGGGACGTTAATAAACTCTATACAATTCAATTTATATATATATATATATATATATATATATATAGTAGAAATTAGAACACACAAATAACAAAAATTAAAGATGCCTTCGTTATCTATATTTTAAAATTACGAATACAGAAAAATAACTAGAAGATTTACGGAGAGGTTCCGTAAATTCACGGGAAGTTCTGTAAAATGTACGGAAAATTCTGGTTTTTAAAAACATGTCCGTTATTTTACTTTGAGTGTACGGACATTTCTAGAAAAATTTTACAGAACTTTTCCATAAAGTTAAGTAAAAGGTTTTAACAGTGCATTTATGTACGAAAACTGTTATACGCGCACGAAAGTGTACAGAGATGAATTATACATTTCAGTGTTTATTAAGGAAATTAGATTTTAAGCTAGCCACACGATAACCTTCCCGGAATCAAGAAATTAAATGTTAAGTGTATTTTTTATTTTTGTTGTATAATAATTTTATTTCCCTTTAAATTATGTTGTGTTTAAAGTAAGCCACAAAGTTTTGAATTATTTTGAAAAAAGGGGGTGAGGGCATTTTTATTTCGAAGAAATGATAATATAACAATTAATTGCATCTGTTATGTTAATTATATCCTAATGAAATACATACATTTTAGTTTCTGTGCATGTGTTGCCAGTTAATTTAAAGAGCTGAAAATCTGCTGAGTGTAATTTTGAATTTTTTTCCCTTTCAACAAAATTAAACAAGCGGAACACCGAAACGTTAACAGGGTTCGTCGTACTTGCCTCGACAGAAAAAAAATTATAATTTTTAATTGCGATTCATGTAATTCACAAAACGAGGAAGGAAAAACATGACAGTTTTTTTTTCTTTTCACGCTATCCAATTTCACGTTGCGTTCCACAGCTAACAAGAGAAACAGTTGCGCGTTCGGGCCCGAGTGACAGACAAGGGGAACCAATTTACCGAACCGGAAATGCGTTCCATGAATCCACACGGGCAGGTCGGAGAAGCGCTCCTGTGATTGGGCGTGTGTCAATAAAATATTCGCTCGTCGGGGAACGGCTGTCGTGCGAGCCTGCATCGCCACTCGGAACCACATTACGACATGATGCGGGGGAAAAAAAAATAGATTTCCATTTCTTAGCATGTGCAGATGTTTTTCACTTCAGCTTAAGAGGACACACAGGGGCGACAAGAAAATTTAAGATCAGTTCTCTTTAACAAAAAAACAACTTTAAGGAATACGACGTTAAATCTACAAAGGCAAATGTTTTTATTCAATACCATTCGTACTGTATCATGTAAGCTTCTCCTGTGAAACAGCCCTGAAGTAATTTATTTATCGCGTGCGTGAGAGCTTCACCCAATGGGATGGCGGGAGAAATAATAAAAGAATATGTAAATTATCTATATGTCTCGAATATTTTGCTGTATATAAAACTTTAGCCCGGCTCTTTAACTGCGTTGCTTTAATTATTAAAATATGACTAAACGTATCCCCAACATGTTAACCTACATAAATAAAACACCCCCCAGACGAAGACGGAATTATACTTTCAAGATATCGCGTACAACACGAATATAATTTTGGGGCCCCTCAATTCGTTCGAAACAGCTTTTTTTTATTATGACTGTCAGGTTTTGAAATATACTGCCGAAGCACAAGCGAAACTATGATGAAATTGAAATTTGTTTCAGACTCCACCACTAAAATAACAGGGTGACGGCGTAAAGTCTCGTAGGTACACGCAGCACCATAGCACGCAAGTTCCGAGACCTGTGCATTAAGGCGATGGCGCACTTTATCTGCGTGGTGTTGTCGTTCTTATCGCTCCCGCGCTTCTCGGTCACAAAAAAAAAAGCTACAGGTAGGTGGGCCCCTTAAGTTTTTTTTTTATAGCCATCATACATTACAAAAGTACCCTTGGCTTAAGTAATCGTCAGCTCACTCATATAGCCTGGTATGTCCCATTTTTCCCTTAATGTTTTATTTTGGATGAAATCTGTATATTTTAAAAACGCGTCAGCTTATAAAGAAATTTTTATTCTCTTCTACATCATTTTGCTAAAGTTTTACAGCAGTGAAGCTTCGTATTTATTCTCTTCAAACTATTTTCATTACTGCAATATTTCCCTGAAACTTAGTTACGGGGTTTTAGAATTATGACAACGTAATGTACTTAATGTATTACGCCCTTAAAGAAAATTTAGTTGATTTCCAGTCGTTTGCGACAGGTTGATTTACATTTAGAAACATTTTACCTTTCGTATGTAATATACGTTTTTTAAGCAGACGTGCTTGCATACACTAAACTGATCATGATGCAAGTTTGCCGTGTTGTGTTACTAGCAGAGACAAATAAAACTTTTTTTTAGAATAAATTGAAATATGTTTTTACTGACATACACACTAACATAAATATGTAATAAATAAATATTAACCACGTCTTATGGCTGCAAAATGTTCAATAATATATTAAAGATTGTGTGTCCGTAGATTTTCCAGGAAATCAAACATTTTCAGGAAGCAAATGTTCCAAATGTTTACTTCTATACGTAGTGATATGGAATCTTTAAACTTGATAACCAAATAAAAATGAAACAATGAAAAATAATCTAATTCGAAATGTATCGAAAATAAGAATCCCTCAAGTGTAATGTATGCATCTTATTTTAACCCGGAACAAAATAGTTTTATTAACAGGATATTATTCCACGTCAAAAAAAAATTTCAATGTTATCAGTTAAACTAAAACTGAAAGAACATCCGGGAAAAATATGCGGAAGTTAAATTTTTCGTAAATTATTTGTTGTAACGCAATAACAAAAAAAAAACGAGAAACGAAAAACGTCATAGCAAGGTAAACACGTTCTTCATTTTACAGAATCAAAAATACAATAATTTACAGAAAAACTAACCATGACACTGTGGTAAACAATTACAAAAATTTATTTGACGTCTAGTAAGATAGTGAGATCATCATACGACCCTTCAACACATTACATCGCATTTACATGTTATTCGCAATTTAACCATGCCAGTACTTGATATTATGTGTATAATATATCTGCAATAACAATATAAATGTAGGTTTTGGTGCAGGATTCGAGATTCGAATTCAGGATCCGCCTGCCAACTTGGTTGACGTCACAGACGGAGGTCTCGCTCGGTGGCCTGGGGTGGCCATATTATTGACAAAATATGATGTTTTACCACAAAAATTACTTCACAGATGAATTATTTTGAACGAAAATCACTTGTTTTTACCAAACCAATTTCCAAAAAAATAAATGTCCCGATCGGGTTCTCAAAAGAGCAAATCGGGTTCGAGATTCCCCAATGCGAGAACCAAAACTCCTGAGAGTGGCAAGTGGATTGGAGGCTCCTAGCGGAATGAGCCACATAGTCCTAAGAGCACTACGGGGCCGCTGTGGTGTAGCGGTCAGACCACTTGCCTCCCACCAAGGTGAACCGAATTAGATTTCCGGAGAGGTCACCCCCGGATTTTTCGCATGTGGGAATCTTGCCTGACGATGCCGCTGGTCATCGGGTTTTATCGGGGATCTCTCATTTCCCACGCCCCTTGAATTCTTTCCACAGCTTCATCCTCGTCGGCTCTCAAGACCTCAATGTTAAGAACCCTCCAAATATTTTCGATCACACTTCACTCATTACTCAGAACATTTCTCTGATACATTATATCATTGAAAAAGCTACGTGGGCTTTTGGACTGTTATGACGTAATCAAAAATGTTATAAATCATGTCTATCCACGTATTTGTTGCCTATTTTCCTTAAATACTAAATAATCCTATGGAAATGCATATCAGGCAATTAAATTTTTATTACCAAATTTCATTCTGTCTATGCTACAGACGTAATAACAATGACAGAATCTTAGAATAGTAGACGTTGGCATGGGATTACCTTCGCTTAAATTTATATCAATGGAAATTAAACGATTTGAACCTAGTTTAGCAAATGAAGGCAATGTTATAACATTACACATGCAGTTTAATTAAACAACCTAAACACAAAACGCAAGTATATATTTAGAATCGGGGCCAACCATCTGGACATCAGTGGACTAATATTAATATATCACTTGAACTATTTGAAAAAATTTAAGGGATGGATTGGTAATGAATCGTAAAATAACTATACACCTGCCATTGCAACAGAAGCCTAGTAAACTATTTCGCGAATTTTATAAATAACTGAAAATTAATATATGTTGTTACAGTATACGTACTGTGTCAGAATGTTTTTATTCTTTGAAATGGAATAACAGAGAAACTTATCAATGACTGTCTGATAAGACTGTTTGTATTTGACGCTATAAGGACAACATTGCGTATACGCGAATGTTTATAACAGTTATAAATGCTCAGAGTGTCAGCTATCAGCAACAATGTGCTTTCTCTGTTGAACAGAGCGACGTACAGTAGCTACAGTTTCCATGCAAGTGGATTCACAGGCGGCCACAGTCGCATCTCTGGCGCCATCCAGAAGCTTCGTAGCTCACACGGTACTATCCAGCATTCCAAACAGATGCAAATCTAATAGGGGCAGCGGTGGCGCAGTGTCCAGGGCGCTCGCCTCCCACCACGGCGACCCGGGTTCGATCCCCGGCGGGTTCACTCCCGGATCTTCATATGTGGGAATCGTGCTGGACGATGCCGCTTGCCATCGGGTTTTCTCGGGGTACTCCCGTTCCCCCCGCCCTTGCATTCCAGTGCCGCTCCATTCTAGGGTTTCATTTCTGTCATGCCTGGGGATGACGGCCACCGACGGGTCCCAGCTGGAAAGACCGTCCCTCGGAGGGTGTCACCTTGCCCTGGGTGCACACGACATTATTATTATTACACAGTTAATGGCGTTAAATCTGGAGATCTGGTTGTATCCTCAACACTTTCTCGTCAACGACGAATGTTTCATTAAAGAGCAGCCGTACGTCTCGATAGTAATGTGGTGGTGCACCGTCTTACGGGACCCTCATCTCGGTAGAGTTGGCGAAGCTGACACAGTGTTTACCGGTACCATTATATGATAACATTCGCCTGCCACCGTCCCGTCAAAGAACAATTCCATAAATACTCTGGCAAAAATAACAACCACACTTCGAACTCAGTAATATTAGCTGCTTACACTACCAACATGCGAGGTATTTTAATAGACCCAGTACACACAATTGTGGCGGTTGACAGTTCCATTCAATATTATGGTTGCTTCATTAGACCAAACCATCACAACAGTAAAAATTTAGTTGTCGTACATGATCACAACCCAATCACGAATAACAAAATTCGACACGCCTTCCTGGGACGTCTTCATTCAAAGCGTGAAATAACGTAGGAACGTAGAGCCTCCACTTTACTTGCTTCAAAATGTGATGAACACTTGTTTTTAAGTGACATATGAGTTAGGGCAGCTTGCCGTGTGAACTTCGACTTCTCAGGGGAACATGCGAATGCGTGGAACATACCCCCACATTTCCTTCGACCGTTGTCGTACTCTTCCTGCCGCACCGTTCTTTCTTCACATCAATTACACTTCCGTTCCTCTCAAACTTGTCACCTGATCGTATCATTGTTACATGTGACGGTGTCGCAGAGTCGAGTTCTGCCCTCCATCGTATATGTGCTGCAGTAATATTCTCTCATTTACAATAACACTTACACGTCCAATTAAGTTGCTCTAAGCGAAACCTTGTCACTTCCCGCAATTTGTCTACAATTATAGTACTTCCGCTTGGGCAGCAAAAGGGACTGTCAGCAGCACAATAGCTACTCTTACTTGCACACATCCAACGTTATAATTATAGTGTTTTATACACGTAGTTGCATCAGTTTGTATTTAATAATTTATCTATTATTGACGTACATAATAGTGTAAACATTATCTTCGTACATCCGATATGTACGACAGTAATGATTTAATAGTATTAACAGTAGCATTCATCCCACAAAATTACGAAACGTATTGTATAAATTACTGCAAAAAACTAATACTCAACATTTGAGGTGTAAATTTAAATATCAAATTTCCATATGCGCACGTTATCACTCTATTCCTGTACCCCCGCATATTAACAAAAACCAAAAAGAAAAGTAATGTCGTATATTAATAAAGTAAACGAAATGCATAAATTCATTAATATGTTTCCTCTGAGAATTTTGATATATTATATGTATAGTATTTATACCCCAGCAATTAAAGTTAGCATTTTAATGTTTGAACAAAGTAACAAAATATTAAGAATAACCAGATCAAGTTAGCAAATATAATTTCACTTATGTGAATAAATTCTGTTGTATTTATAAAACGAAATGTAACTTTTAACATTCAACATCAAAATAATGACTTAACTTAAAGCACACAAATATTAATTTTGCAGGATTTTTTTTCAAATTATGTTCACGACAGCTTGCAAAAAAAATTTCTTTGGGCGATAATGTGCACTAAGAACAAAAAAATTAAAATTTTCATATCTTTTACAGTAAACAAAATGTTAAAAACCTTGTGTGGAATAAAGCGGACGCCGGTATAAATGAAAATAAACTGGTGCCGAGTCTTATAATATGTAGCCGTGAGGGACGCTAAGTGATGGGAGTTTTATAATGTCTGCCAAAGTATTCTCTCAGATGAATTAATTTTATCCAATGAATTGCTGCTTCAATTACTGCAAAATTACTTGCTATTGTCGCAACGCGGATGAAAATTATTTGCAATTAACAAGGCTACGTTTTACCTGAAGAAAAATTNCGCCTACGTTTTACCTGAAGAACATTTACCAGCTAGCAGAATTGCACTGGGTACGAAGATAAATGTGATTGTTGATTCACTCACATTACTTATATCATTCTTCCTCACAAATGTGTAATAATCCACTACTTTTTTAAATTAATATTTCATAGGATGTAGAGGAATACTAGAAAAATGCTTGTCGATCAGTGACAACATGGAAGTTTTGAAATAATAGGTGGGATTTGGTCAGTAATTGCTCTAACTAATGTAATACCAAAATAAGTGTTAATAAGTAATAGGTTAAATGATGTATTATAAGCTACTTTTAAATAGAAGCGGGGGCAGAGAGTAAATTCGCATCATTCCACTGCCAACGTTAGACCCCAAAATTTACATCTATTAGATTGCGATCCTTGTTAAAGCTTGCCCGTGATTAATCGAGCGCCTCAGAAATAAACTTATGAGAATAATAATATACCCTGCCTTAAATGCATTTATTCTAACGTAAAGACTGGCTTGAGTAATTGTATTGATGTTGGTAAGAGGTTAACGAATATAATTCTATACGTTGCATTTTGCCGAGTGCTTCTATTTAAATTTTTTTATTTTACAAATGATTAAAGGAAGTATCTGAGCAGTAACCTGCTGTTACAAATGTGTGGATTAAAAACAACTTTGTCAACAGATATATGTCTTAAACTATTTTACATGGTAAAATTTCAACATTTTAGTTACTTACATCTACTAAATTGTTATATTAAGTGCAAATGCAACAAAAAAAATCATTCAACAATTACTCATTACCATACCACAATAATCAACTTATAGACTTAATTTGCCGTATAACAAAACCTGTACAGGGTAATTCTAAAATCATGGGACAGAGATTGAGGGGTGGTAGAGCTCACTAAAACAAACAAATATTGTATAGGGATATATGGGTGGGAGTGACGCGTTGAGGCACAAACACAAAAATAACACATTAAATGCAACACATAGTTTATTTACAACGTCGCCGCTAAATGCCTTTCTACAGCACTGTTTATGATAATTGCTGAAAATTGCTACCACCGACAGTAATGCAAGCGTGGTAGTGTCGGTGGCGTGATTGGCGAACAGATTCAAATATGCCGGGTTTTTCACGCACGCCGCCATTGTCAGCCAATCACGCCATATGTAGAGGTCCCCAAGCACGCGTGACTGTTGGTGGATGCATTTCCAGCAACTGTTTTAACATTTTCTGTACGGAATCACTCGTTAAGTATGTTGCTAATGAACATTTTATGTTTCCGTTAATGTGTAATGTTTTTGTATTTGTGCCTGAACACGTCACTTCCGCCCATATATTCCTATACAATAATTGTTTTTTTTTAGTGATTTCTACCACCCCTCAATGTTTTTCCTATGATTTTAGAATCAGCTTGTATAAACTCAGTTGTCAAGAATTTAATCGGCCACTTATGAACTGATTCAACCTCCATTGCATCGCATATATGGATCAAAGTCATCGTACACATCGTCTGGGAACACTTCGATCACTCCACAATCGTCTGGAGCNAACAAAATGTTAAAAACCTTGTGTGGAATAAAGCGGACGCCGGTATAAATGAAAATAAACTGGTGCCGAGTCTTATAATATGTAGCCGTGAGGGACGCTAAGTGATGGGAGTTTTATAATGTCTGCCAAAGTATTCTCTCAGATGAATTAATTTTATCCAATGAATTGCTGCTTCAATTACTGCAAAATTACTTGCTATTGTCGCAACGCGGATGAAAATTATTTGCAATTAACAANATGAATTGCTGCTTCAATTACTGCAAAATTACTTGCTATTGTCGCAACGCGGATGAAAATTATTTGCAATTAACAAGGCTACGTTTTACCTGAAGAAAAATTACCAGCTAGCAGAATTGCACTGGGTACGAAGATAAATGTGATTGTTGATTCACTCACATTACTTATATCATTCTTCCTCACAAATGTGTAATAATCCACTACTTTTTTAAATTAATATTTCATAGGATGTAGAGGAATACTAGAAAAATGCTTGTCGATCAGTGACAACATGGAAGTTTTGAAATAATAGGTGGGATTTGGTCAGTAATTGCTCTAACTAATGTAATACCAAAATAAGTGTTAATAAGTAACAGGTTAAATGATGTATTATAAGCTACTTTTAAATAGAAGCGGGGGCAGAGAGTAAATTCGCATCATTCCACTGCCAACGTTAGACCCCAAAATTTACATCTATTAGATTGCGATCCTTGTTAAAGCTTGCCCGTGATTAATCGAGCGCCTCAGAAATAAACTTATGAGAATAATAATATACCCTGCCTTAAATGCATTTATTCTAACGTAAAGACTGGCTTGAGTAATTGTATTGATGTTGGTAAGAGGTTAACGAATATAATTCTATACGTTGCATTTTGCNCGTAAAGACTGGCTTGAGTAATTGTATTGATGTTGGTAAGAGGTTAACGAATATAATTCTATACGTTGCATTTTGTCAAGTGCTTCTATTTAAATTTTTTTATTTTACAAATGATTGAAGGAAGTATCTGAGCAGTAACCTGCTGTTACAAATGTGTGGATTAAAAACAACTTTGTCAACAGATATATGTCTTAAACTATTTTACATGGTAAAATTTCAACATTTTAGTTACTTACATCTACTATATTGTTATATTAGTGCAAATGCAACAAAAAAAATCATTCAACAGTTACTCATTACCATACCACAATAATCAACTTATAGACTTAATTTGCCGTATAACAAAACCTGTACAGGGTAATTCTAAAATCATGGGACAGAGATTGAGGGGTGGTAGAGCTCACTAAAACAAACAAATATTGTATAGGAAAATATGGGTGGGAGTGACGCGTTGAGGCACTAACACAAAAATAACACATTAAATGCAACACACAGTTTATTTACAACGTCGCCGCTAAATGCCTTTCTACAGCACTGTTTATGATAATTGCTGAAAATTGCTACCACCGACAGTAATGCAAGCGTGGTAGTGTCGGTGGCGTGATTGGCGAACAGATTCAAATATGCCGGGTTTTTCACGCACGCCGCCATTGTCAGCCAATCACGCCATATGTAGAGGTCCCCAAGCACGCGTGACTGTTGGTGGATGCATTTCCAGCAACTGTTTTAACATTTTCTGTACGGAATCACTCGTTAAGTATGTTGCTAATGAACATTTTATGTTTCCGTTAATGTGTAATGTTTTTGTATTTGTGCATTCACACGTCACTTCCGCCCATATATTCCTATACAATAATAGTTTTTTTTTAGTGATTTCTACCACCCCTCAATGTTTTTCCTATGATTTTAGAATCAGCTTGTATAAACTCAGTTGTCAAGAATTTAATCGGTCACTTATTAACTGATTCAACCTCCACTGCATCGCATATATGGATCAAAGTCATCGTACACATCGTCTGGGAACACTTCGATCACTCCACAATCGTCTGGAGCATCACATGTCGTTATCTGTGTACAAGTTAGGAATAATCGTCATCGTCCGCAGACGTACGGCATTGTCTCCAACCTCACTCGCTAAAACATCGTCCACAACTCTTTAGTCTCTCTAGCGGAGAAAAATGACGATATTTACACGCGCCGCTAATCATTTTCCTTATTATTTATCTGTCAGACACGTATGTAAAAGTCGTAAACGACATCGAGAGGTTTCCCTAAAGTGGAGGTGATCCCCGACCTTCTCGAAGGTACTACCCATACCGCCAGGCTCGTACCGTAGCACAAACGGTTGTGTCTCAAAAGTGCAATATCACCCTCTCAGCACTGCACCGTCCCGTGCTCCAGTTGTCCTACTTTTGCGCAAGTGAACAACTGTGCCACTGGAAGGCGGGCATAGAGCAGTTATCAAATAAAGTTTGAGCACGTATCTTCAACTTACTTAGTTAAGAGAAAAAGTTGAGACTTATTTTGTCGTGTGTCGTTTTTGTTGGCCGATTAAGTATGGTTTTATTGAAATGGCCGTGTCGGAATCCTTACATTGGTGACGTGTGTCGTAGGCGACTTTTGGACGTACGAAGTTTGTTTATAGTTGTGAATGACATTTATGCCTGGTCATTCATTAGTACCTAAGTGTGTTTTACATCACAACTTTGTAATACTCCTCTAGTTCAGGGATGCTCAAACGGTTCGATTGCGATCGACCGGTCGATCGCGAGAGCTTTAAAAGTCGATCGCGGACATATGTCCACATTCCCTCAAGAAATTAAAAATGAGCGCCTTCCGTCGGTCACTCGTACGGCGACGCTGTGATACGTAATAATAAAATGTAAAGTCACGCCGAGAAGATCGCTGCGCACCGCCGGAGTTTTCGGTGGGGCTTAGTATTGTTTGCTCCCAGGGTTTGTAAAGAATGGCTTTCTGGATTAAGAAACCGCCTCGTGAGTTTTATTCCGTTTTGGCAAGTTTGCAAGTCTGGTAAAATCAAACAACAATTTCATCCGTCGCCTGGAGCGCTTATCGTTATGAGAGTACACCTTCGCGCTAATCGTTATGAATATATTCGCTAGGTCGTTCTCTCTTCGGAAAATGGCGGCAACGATTTACAAAATGTAAACATAACCTGATAAAAGTGTACTCTGCATAGTAACACGCGAGTGTGGCTGGGGCTTTAGTCAACGAACGGTGCGAGTAATATCAGTGGTGTTCAAAGTGTACTCGGCATAGTAACACGCGAGTGTGGCTGGGGCTTTAGTCAACGAACGGTGCGAGTAATATCAGTGGTGTTCAAAGTGTACTCGGCATAGTAACACGCGAGTGTGGCTGGGGCTTTAGTCAACGAACGGTGCGAGTAATATCAGTGGTGATCAAAGTGTACTCGGCATAGTAACACGCGAGTGTGGCTGGGGCTTTAGTCAACGAACGGTGCGAGTAATATCAGTGGTGTTCAAAGTGTACTCTGCATAGTAACACGCGAGTGTGGCTGGGGCTTTAGTCAACGAACGGTGCGAGTAATATCAGTGGTGTTCAAAGTGTACTCGGCATAGTAACACGCGAGTGTGGCTGGGGCTTTAGTCAACGAACGGTGCGAGTAATATCAGTGGTGATCAAAGTGTACTCTGCATAGTAACACGCGAGTGTGGCTGGGGCTTTAGTCAACGAACGGTGCGAGTAATATCAGTGGTGTTCAAAGAGTACTTTTGCGTGGTGTGTTATCTGTGTGTTCAGAACAGGATTTACGATACAAGATGAGCACCGCCAAAAAAAAAGTAAAATGTATCATTTTAATAATGATTGGGAGGAAGAATTCTTATTTACTATGGTCAAAGATAAGTGTGTTCGCCTCGTTTGTCGAGTTTAAGTTGCATTGCCTAAACGCGGGAACTTAGAGAGGCATTAGAAAACCTTGCATGAAAACTTTGAAAACGATTTTCCAGCAAACAGTGAGTTAAGAAGACAAAAAGTAACTGATTTGAAAAGGAGTTTGAAAGCAGAGCAAGCCTTATACACTAAACCAGCCAAACAATCGAAAGCTGCAACATCGCGTCTTTTAAAATTATTCAAATACCAAAACACAAGAAACCCTTTGAAAATGGGACGGTAGTGAAAGAAGCATTTCTAGAAGCGGCGAAGGTGTTATTTGGAGAATTAAAAAATAAAACGGAAATCATTTCTGCTATCAAAGAGCTCCAGTATTTATAGCGTTTAATTAAATCATATCTGTCTATAAGTAGTAAAGTAATAAATATAAATCAACGATTTACCTAATGTAAACATAGCCTTATCAAAGTGTACCCGGTATAGTAACTCGCGAGTGTGGCCGGGGCTTAGCAAAAAAAAAAAAAACATGCGTAGGTCGCAATAGCGACAGGCTTACCGTCTGTCATGTTAGAGCTCGGTTCTACCCCCTTACTTTTTTTGCGGTCGATCGCTGATGGTACAAGTCTGAGCACATCTGTTCTAGGTGTTTGAAATAAATTTAAGTAACTTGCTTAGACGTCTCTGTGAATTGAACATTTTTGAAAGCGTGAAAGAATTTCTCAGAATGGCCAAATCCTGGTCATGAAGAAAAATGATAAAGCCGATGCACGCCGAAAAAAATACCAGGGAAATAAAAGTCACACTATCCGTACGCGAACACGATTGCAACAAGATCGTTGACAATGTTAGCCACCATCTTGTTTAGCGCTGCTAAAATTTCATAATAAAATAAGCAACACGAGTTGTGTTCTCTCATTTTCCTCTTTTTTCGATATAGTGGATGCTCGTCTGTTTTAATATTTATTCCTGTTACATCCATCATTTTATGAAAGTAGCCTAACGCCTATGAGTTCCCGCTCATCAAACTAGTTTCCCCCTCATCAAACTAGTTAAATAGTCTCGGAAAAAATTGCGCAATGCGCTATATCGTGATATTATCGTACTATTATTAACGCATACATCGCTAAAAGTTTTAAAAATTATTTAAATACTGTTCAAAATGTTTAACACTCATATTATTTGAAATATGCTAGCATCGTTGGGACAGCTGAATAATGTAAACTAAGCATTTGGAAGGTGAAATATTATACATCACATGGTATTATGTTTGTTTACAAGTAGCGGCGGGATACGTTATCGGTACCTGGACGAAGAACTTAAGCATACTTTCAGAAAAGTGCAAAGTAACTAGAAATTGACTATATTACAAATTTCACAGCTATACTTTACCGACGCAAGAATAATGTTGTAGGGTCCATAGCAAAATGTAATTTTCATGTGTAGGAAAGTTTTAATATATTCACAAATGTATATTATAAGGAGGGCTTTCAGCAGCGCTGGGTTAACCGCAAATAACCTGTGTACATCGTGGTAATATTTTCAAGTTATTTTTACAGACAGCGCTGAAAGAAGAAAATTTTCAGGGTTTTCAAAAAGTACTCTATGAGTGGTGAACCACACGTTGCCTCGAACCTCAAAAAAAAAAATAAAAAATTAAATTGGATACGTTTAAATTTAGAGGTTTTTTTATTCTGCGGCTGTTTGCAAGTATTTGCATTCGTCATTCGGTTAATGGCCATAGGCTCTTCGGTAGCAGAAGACTTTTAAATAATTGAGAAACATCCAATACAATAATTTCGATATCATCAACCCAGAGTGATCTTTAAACGTGAGAACTTGGATAGAGGTAGTGAACAGAACGAACGTGATCAGACGTTCATTGTGGGGACACGAGCTGTCTGTGAGGTCCCTCGGGAAATTTTCTTCGAGCGCGGGTGGAAACAGACATGACGTATACGAAGTGGGGGAGGGGGAGGGTGGTGCGATGTCCAAGGTCACGTGGCAATGAATACTAAGCAGAGTCGCGCGTGGAGAAGCCAGCGATGCGAGAGACACTGCTACTCGAGACTGGATGGTGGGCTGGGTGTCCCTCTGCCCGAGAAAAAAAAAATTTCCCCCCCTCCCCCTCGCACAAGAGAAATAAGACGCCGAGTCACAAAAAGAGACCTGCCAGGGATAGTGAGCGCCCCAGTACGGAGCCGAGTTGCAAGTGGGGAGAACGTCTCTCTTACCTACCCTCTTTTCTTTTTCCTTCAAATCATCACTCTCGTTTCCTAGCCGCCCACGAAAGTGAACCTGAGGACCTGTTAAAGAAGAAAACAAACCTCAGCGTTACAAAAACGAACCGCAACTTTCAGTGAATTTTTTCCGCCGTGCTGGCCAATCCGCACGTTCTTAACCCTAAACCAATTTTCTAAGACCTTAATTGTTTTACGATAGTTCATTTTAGATGTCTGGAGGCCCCATGCATTTTGTAAATTATGTTAATAGCAGGTTCACAGAGTTCTTTAAGCAGTTGAGCCGCTGTGGTTTCTTCGTTTGGTGTTTTCTTCAAAACGAACAGTTTTTTTTTCTCCCCACCTGGACAAAACAATACGAAATAAGCTCCTTCGAAAAATGTTCATAAATAACAGATATCTGGAGAAACACAAGGCGTTTTAACTCTCAAAACAATACGCTCAAGAGGAAAACTGAGAACTTAAAACTTGAATACACGCATGTAACAATACATGAAAGCTAATCGTAAATAGCCACCAAGAAAATTATATATTTAGCGTTTTTTAATAAAAAGTTCTCTTTTGAATTAACGCACGCGTGTTGGTGAGCTGAGCAGTAAGCTCTCTGTGTAAATAGAACATTTTTAAACGACCGTTAATAATATCGAGCACATCGTGCATGTTACGTCGTGTGGAATCATGTCCGATTCCAAGACGTCGTGGGCTCAGATTTTCCTTTCTATAAATGTCAATGTATTTTACTTACAAGGGCATTTCCCATTGCTCATACACCAGACTAGTTCGCTTATCGCATACGCAGCACGTAAATAACAACACTTTCTGTTAGCACGAATATGCAGCATTGTAACTGCCACTCAATCAAGCGAGCAGCATTTAATTACCACACGTATTTATATTTGAACTACATTTTCACAAAGAACGTAACATTTTTTCTAAATGAGGAAGGGTTTATGTTAAGAAAATTTTGTACCCCCTACGAACAAAATTCATAAAAAATAAATTTTCACCTGTGGGCTATCGAAATCTCCGTTGTATTTCCAGAAAAGTGGCAATGGGTTGACTAATGCCTTTAGTACGCTATTCATTGTTCAGAAAACCAAGTTTCATAAAATATTATGACTACATACCTTGTATCCAAGTAAAATTGAGTTTTTTTTTTTATCATAAAACAAATATTTAATTTTCGTTCTGCAATTTTCAGCACGCTTGATTAAAGATTCTTGAGTTTAACTTAGAACTTTTATAGTCCGGCTTAGGATATAATTTTCTGCCCATTCCTTATTAATCCTACATATACATATACGATTAACGTTTTCATGAGATTAACGTTTTCATGAACTTTCTCATTTGCTTCATACGCCAATGAAGATTAATTGCAATAGTTTACGAAAGTTTGAATGTAAAAACTGTGCCAACTCTTAAAGGCATAACAGACAAGAACACATATTAAATACATTAATTTTTTACAAATTTATTCGACGCACTTTAAACATGGCACTAATGTAGGTACGGCATAATTTATCGGTGAAAGTGAGGCCATTAGATAATGCTCAGCGAAGCACGAACGGGGAAGGAACACTCGCCTGCATGGAGTAATTTCACGAATCCGTAGTAAACAGAAATAGAAAAGACCTGACGGGGGGATCGAACCCGTGTTCTCCCCGAATGCGAGTTCAGTGATTTACCAATGCACCATAACTGTTAGATATGCACTCGTTAGTATTTTACCTGTGTGGCTACAGGCTACCAACTGTACTGGCAGCATGCTAATATCGATGTAAGTTTAAAACTGTTTAAAGACAATATGTTTTTTTCTAANGCTACCAACTGTACTGGCAGCATGCTAATATCGATGTAAGTTTAAAACTGTTTAAAGACAATATGTTTTTTTCTACATTTTAAAGAATATTTCTAGGTTTATTGACATTATAATATTATTAACTTAATAAAAATGCCAATTAATTTGGAAAATATTATTATTCGTAGTTTTATTAGTGCGAGCATATATGTCCAACTTAAAATCTTAATTCGTAAAAATTATTAAAGATATAATTTAATGCGAAGTTTTGTTTCATGAAGCAAAAGGAGTGGCATCTTTGAAATCCTAACATTTAACTTATTCGTGGTATGGGTGTTACGTCCGGTTTTTTAGTTTAATTTTTAACTCAAAAAATAAAGTTTGGACACGGTATAACCATATAACAAGTTTCCCAAGAAAATATTTTTCACAAAATTCCACTGACACGTACAGTTCTTTTGAGCGGTAGCCTAAGGCTATTAATTTTGTAAAATTTTATGAATTGTACAAGAAATGTATTAATTCAAAGTTTGTAAATTTTCTTTTATTATATTTTGTAAAGTAATTTTCTGCCATACTCATAATTTTTCGATACGACTATTATTTCACAGCGCAACGAAAAAATATATTATATAGAAAAAAAAATATAAAATAAGTTTAAGATTCTTGTATTTAAGATTCTTCTGCGCCGCGGGCAGGAGGTTCTATTAAAATAAAAATGTTTTTAAAATTTCTTAATTTGAGGTATTTGGTTTAAGAGAGGCGGTCATAACTGCTGATTGATTTTGGTGCAGGGAGTGCCATTAGCAAACTTGCTGTTCGAATTATTAAATTCAAACAGTTGCGTAGAACGTTTCATGTTTACGAATGACCTCCCTGCGTCGCTTCAGCATCGACGACGAAAGNGTTGTTACCGCCATGTTGGCGCCAGCTGCGCGCGAGAGAGGAAACAAGTGTCTGTAATTGAAACAATGGCGGATAACAGATTCCCGTTGTGTCGCCAGTTAATCCCATTTGCATCCAGAACGCGTGTCTATCGAAACGCTATAGCCGGAAAGCGCGCTGTTCCTCTGTCGGACGAACAATCCTTTCGGAGAGACGCTATCTGGACGAATCCAGGCAGCGTCCTGGCATTTATGGTTCACGAACGTCATCATAAGATACCGACGGCGGTAAACCCACTGTGTGATTTTGTAAATTATTCATTTCAAAAGTAAGTTAATTTTCCCGGTGAAAACAAAGTTGCAATTCTTCTGGCCATGTACTATACACATCTTGTGGTGCGTGAATTCTAGAAATGGTAATTTTCTTTGCAGATATAAAAATTAATAATTTTTCTACTATCGTTGAAATAGGATTTAAAAAACCAGCATTTTACTGAAAATATTTTTCTTCTAAGAAAAAAATTGAGCTATCACATAATATTTTAATTTATAAAACATTCATAATCTTCCTCGCGGATTTGCTTCCACGACACCAAACCAACATGTATAAAATTTCACAAAATAATATATATTTCTGATTCAAGTAGAGATATGTTTACAGTGTACGTGACGTCTTTATGATGAGTATAAATACACCTTAATAAAATTCTACAATTAATTTCATACATTTTGTATTATGAGCACATTCAATGGAATCACATGAGTGAAGCGTGATGAACATTGGAGCTTCAGCATGTATCAGAATGGAATGTGAAATTCATGGATTAATGGCAGCAGTCAATATATAGGGCTACGTGATTTTGTATTAGTGGGTGGTGTTTTTCTGTCTCCGGCTACTTAACAGCACTGTAACAGACCACTATTTGTATGCTACCGTGTTACGAAAATATATATATAAAAAAAAAAGTAATTATCTCTTCAAGTATTGGAAAAGATATTCTGTTCGTGATGTCAGTCAATTTGTCGGAATTCTTTTTGAAATCAAATGTGTCTGCCTCCATTATCCTCATTTTTTAAATGGCATCCGGGACGAACAGTCTCGTGAAGGTTGGAGGTGAAAGAGGATTGGAAAAGGACAGGTTGTGGTGGTAAGAAGGGAGGGCGAAGGAACTGGTGGGGGTTGGGTAGAGAAAAGGCAACGAAGGAAACACCGTGGCCTCTTTACAAGCGGAACAAGGGAGTCTGAGCCCCCACAACCGGCGCGATCCTACCACTGAACATGATGACTATTTGCCGGCGACGTAAAATGCGCCCCCAATTTCGCGCGGGGGACCAGGAAAACCTCGCGGCCGNCATAAAAACACCGTATTTTTTACCAAACAGAACTATTACCTTCATTTCATCTATAAATTATCATATTTTACATTTCAAATTAGTATAAACAAAAACCGGGGGAAAATAGGTGTGTTGGTTATACCTAGTGAGAAATAATTCTAATGCAAAATNATTGGCAAAGGTAATCGAGTATGCTAATTCCGAGCTCCGTAATTGCGTGCCGCGCACCCTGTTGTTTTCCTCTTCTCGCCCTGTTTCATATCCTCGACGGCGACCCCGTCCGCGGCGTCGAGGGCGACGACAAGCAAGGGTGGCTGTCTTCCCGCCGACACGACCGTGCTGTCAATACCTCGCAGGCACGCCGTTATTCTATATCGTCCATTCGAGGTTTTTTTGAGTTAAACCTTTAAAAAAAGTCACCTCATATATTGCGTGCTTCGCTGTTTCCTAAATATGTCGTGTATCAAACACGTTTTATACTTCCCTTCGCATAAAAACACCGTATTTTTTACCAAACAGAACTATTACCTTCATTTCATCTATAAATTATCATATTTTACATTTAAAATTAGTATAAACAAAAACCGGGGGAAAATAGGTGTGTTGGTTATACCTAGTGAGAAATAATTCTAATGCAAAATTTTGTTGCACTTCAGTCCTCACGAATACGGTGCGCTGTCCCTTTGGTGTAATGTTATAGAATTGGTTAAGCTTTGTTTGCACGAGGCGGATGAATATATTGGAAGTAGAAATTAAGAAGGGTTTCAAAAAAGTTGGAAGTAACCGTGAATGAACTGAAGGCTGTTGGTGGTAAACTGAGCACATTCCAGAGCCCTGCTTAACCTTCCAAGTCGCAGAAAACTTGACATGTTTAAGCGTAGCATCGAGACTTTTTTTTTTTTTTTTTTTTTTTAACTGTTCAAGTATCAGTACGAGAATCGGTCTCTACGTTGGGACCAATATAAATGCGTTTGCGTTCAATGTAATTGGCAACAGCTGTCTACGAGAATACGGCATGTAGTCTCAACAACGAATGATCGTCTCCCGCCACAAAGGGGAGTTCGCTTATTAAACGTCGTTTACTGCCGTATACAGGGTCATGTGACTGGCTGGATTAAAATCAAATTCCCTTCTCATATTGTATCCTTCCGCAGTATGTAAAATTACCATCGCCGTGGTCCGCGTCACATTTTCCATGCGTTAGTTTAGTATAATTGTGCAGTTTTCAGTTTTAAAAATATGTTACTTCTATCCCGAACTTTACTCTTAAGTGCATTGCTTACACATAAAATAAAGTCAATAAGTTCTGTGTCCACAGATTTTAACATCGCACTATTTACTCGACTCTAATGCGGTCAACTACTACTCACTCACTGCCAACTTTCCCAAGAGCATTTCAGTCGGTCGTTGCATTAAAATATACACAACAACGGGCATTACCACTTTTCAGAGGTTCATTTTAAAAGTGATTGCTCAACGGTGAACACCTATAGTATGTTTTACATAATAGGCGCATTGACACTGTGTGCGATAACGAAGGCACTTTACAGCCTCGCCTCCGATGATATAATAAAAGTGAAGGATAGAAAAATCCTCATTACTTCATCATGTCCGGTCATACACCGTTCTACTTATATACGTTACACTCACTCCTACGTAGCTATAAAAACTCTGCAAAACCTCATGTCAGATTCACAGATGTGCATTTTGCAAAACAATTAATAAACAGTAACTAACATTAGTGTAAAGGTTATACATTATTGCGGAGATACACTTCAACGATCTTATAAACTCACACAAGAAACTCTGAAACTCACAAAAGTTCTGCATATTTGGATGCGTAGCTGTATGGCCATATTTTTAAATTAAAGCTGTTACGATTGACTTAAAATGATTATCATCAACGCATTAAAGCTTCCGCTGATTATTTTCTTTAATATTTATGGAAAGGAAAAACAAACTTTTCATATCATCTTTTTTCTTTCAGCGTACATGTGTATAGGATGTGTGCATATAGGTGTGTGTGCGAACGTGCGATTTCCATTATGAAATTTTGTACACATGCACTAAATTTAACAGAAACTGTTACTCTTACAGTAATCAGCAAGGACACAGGAATTTATACTTCTTTACCACGCCGACTGCTTATTTAAAAAAAATGGCCATTTCAGTTTTCGTGTGCTACAACACATCTCAAGAACTATCCAACCTGTTCGAACCGGTGTACTGATATTTCACGGTGATAGCATTGCATTCAGAAAACTATTTCCATTTGGCGTTCGTTTTGGAAGATAACATTGAAAAAATATCAAAGACATTTACGTCATTTATCGGGAACTACTCAACTGATTGTCGTTAACAATGCTACGCAGATGATGCTGCTCTAGCTCACCTGAACTTATATTCAATAAAAAGGCCAGGAATATATTTTTTAACATTAGGCTACCTTAAATAGTTTATGCTTAAATGCCGTACGTGTATAACCCCATCACTCCTATACAACAAAACTTTGTATGCTGGAATTATTTCTTCGAGCACCAAATACGCCAATTTACGACCTATTCAGTCCGCCATTTTATTTTAGAGTGCTCTCTCAAAATCTTAATTTTTAATATTGTTACGCTTTGCAGCTCGCACCGGCCGCGAATTCCCGTTATGCGTAGTCCGGCTCTGCGTGAAGGGGGAGGGGGAGATCCCACCTCGACCCTCCCATCCCCCAGTCAGACCCGCTCGCTGCCTCGTCGCCACCCCCACCCCCCAGGCATCAGGAGGAGTGACTGATAGCAAGGACGTAGCTGGCGTCACAGACTCTCCACCTCCTCCCCCCGGCAGGAGAAGCCGACAAGTGTAGAGGATGCGCAAGATTATTCTTGAAATTAGGACCCGCGGCGCAACGCGGGATTTAGAGACATTTGTGTGCGACGGCCTACGTCCCTGTAAATACAAGCCTCAGTTGGACTGTAGGCAGTGTTGGTAGAAGCGTTTTAGGTGAGTGCGGTAATCAAGCCACGTGCAGAGGACGGACGACGAAGACGGGAGATTGCGAGGCGACGGCGGACGAGGTATTTGTGGTGTGAATGGACGAGAGGGCGTGATACCCGACGAGTGGAGGCTACTGTGCATGAGGGCGCTCGTAGTACTCTAGAGCATTGCGGACTGGTGGGACATGGACTAAACTGAGGTTGGACTGAATAAACACGTGATACTGACTTTATTGTAAATATTGGACCTATAAAATATTGACACATAATTTGTTAAATAATTGAATATAATTTGACGCAGTGTCTATTGGGACTGATTTTTGAATTTTTTATTATGTTAATTTATTTGAGTCTTAAATTGCATAGACTGGAGTCATTTATTGTAATCAGTAAGTGATATAAATTTTTTTGTGAGATGTTGAGTAGAGAGAATTTTGTTTGTAGTTGTAAATAAAATTAGGAAATTATAATTATCTCTTTTATTATGTTAAGACCTCCATCCCTTAACGAACTTGGTTTAGCCCATTGACTTTGAGAAAATTGTTAAAATATCATATCTCGGGATTTTCTCTAGTTTTATCATAAAAGTATTGCTAAGGTAGGCCTAATGCATTTTCATTTTGCATATTTTCGCATAGCTATTTTTTGGTTAGATTTAGTTTCATATAATTTTTTATAAATATTGAATTTGTATAAAGCATTTTAATACGTTTTTATTTAATTTCTTTTTATGAAAATTGTTTTACCTTCGGTTGTTTTTCCGGTAACTAACTTCGGCAATAGCGAAATGCGAAGCATTTATGAGTTTAACTTATTCGGTTGTAGCTTTTGTAGTGTCCCGAGTATTTGGTTTTGATAACATGAGTGCTATTGCCGTGAAAGAAATGCTTATTATTAAATTGAATACGCATTGTTATAAAAACAAAAATACTCATAAATATATTAGCAGTAAACTTTTTTGTTAAATGTCACTGAATGGCTTTAATACTTGCAAAATTACGCTTCGGCACATACCAGATTGTGTTTTTAGCAGCAACAAAAATAAAATGCCTTTTGTAATCAAATAAATTTTTTTTTCAGTGTAGGCTTGATTTCACACAAGTCAGAATACACGAGCCAATGTTTTTTGCACTTTGGCTGCTGCTGTGGTAGTTATTTTATTATAATCTAGATGGAGATGTAAATGTCTTCTTCCTTCTGTTAATGGAGTTTCGTTATTGGATAACGAGTACTGCAGAGTGTGTGAAATAACTTGCGAAAAATTTTAAGTCAAACACGTCAAGAAGTAAATTAATGGATAATTTCGGTCTTCAGTTTTAATGCGAAAATATATGTTTTGCTAAGAAATACTTAAAGAAGTTTTGAACACGTATATTATTCAATATTTTTCAACATATTCAAAAGGAATGCACAATCAAAATCTAAATGCGTTAAAAATTTGTTATCTGATTGGCATGCTCATTTATCTTTGAACGACTTTATCATTTACTCTCAGTAAACTAATATTATACACATGAGTAAAAAACTGATCAAAATTAAACAGGATTTAATACAATTTTTAGCACTTCTGTCGATAAAAATTTCGTCTTGGACTTTAAGCTTTACGAACACTTAAAAAATACTTCTTCGGAAACTGGATTATCTTCTACTTCAAATGAGCCCTATTGTTACGTAACTTCCTTAAATCCGGGAAAATAAAATCCCTTCCCTCGTTTAATGGTATTCCACTCAGCTGATCACTTGAGGAGATGCCTTGTGCTGAAACGTTATTAGCCCAACACTTAACTTAATATTCTGCGACTTTAACGAAAAGCCTTGTCATTCTGTTGAGTGCCGTTAGTGGGATAGAAACGAAATTCTAGAAAGAGGACGATCTGCCTAAAATTGAGTAACAAGTGCCCGATTTACATTCTCTGTTTCTGCAATTACGCAAAAGAGCCCAGAAAACGGCAACCGAGAGTTTGTGAAGCACTTCCCGGTTCTTCATTGCCGTAAAAAATTTCCTTAAATCTGTTGCGAGAGGGAAATAGAAATTAATGCTTTCTTAACAAACACATAAATTCCTTTATCACAGCGTTTTGATAACTACTGACTAAAAAGCCGTTCTCTTTGTGATTAGGGTTAGGAATATTTGGTAGTGGCAAACACGTTGTTATGAAATGATCAGGCCTTAGCTGAACGGCCTGTCTGATCACTCCTTCAAACATTGAAACCGGACACAAGCAAGATTGCAATAACACCTTGCGAAAGACAGTTGCAGAAACCCCCTCCACAAGCCAGTAAACGAGCCCGAAAATNGAATGCACAATCAAAATCTAAATGCGTTAAAAATTTGTTATCTGATTGGCATGCTCATTTATCTTTGAACGACTTCATCATTTACTCTCAGTAAACTAATATTATACACATGAGTAAAAAACTGATCAAAATTAAACAGGATTTAATACAATTTTTAGCACTTCTGTCGATAAAAATTCCGTCTTGGACTTTAAGCATTACGAACACTTAAAAAATACTTCTTCGGAAACTGGATTATCTTCTACTTCAAATGAGCCCTATTGTTACGTAATTTCCTTAAATCCGGGAAAATAAAATCCCTTCCCTCGTTTAATGGTATTCCACTCAGCTGATCACTTGAGGAGATGCCTTGTGCTGAAACGTTATTAGCCCAACACTTAACTTAATATTCTGCGACTTTAACGAAAAGCCTTGTCATTCTGTTGAGTGCCGTTAGTGGGATAGAAACGAAATTCTAGAAAGAGGACGATCTGCCTAAAATTGAGTAACAAGTGCCCGATTTACATTCTCTGTTTCTGCAATTACGCAAAAGAGCCCAGAAAACGGCAACCGAAAGTTTGTGAAGCACTTCCCGGTTCTTCATTCCCGTAAAAAATTTCCTTAAATCTGTTGCGAGAGGGAAATAGAAATTAATGCTTTCTTAACAAACGCATAAATTCCTTTATCACAGCGTTTTGATAACTACTGACTGAAAAGCCGTTCTCTTTGTGATTAGGGTTAGGAATATTTGGTAGTGGCAAACACGTTGTTATGAAATGATCAGGCCTTAGCTGAACGGCCTGTCTGATCACTCCTTCAAACATTGAAACCGGACACGAGCAAGATTGCAATAACACCTTGCGAAAGACAGTTGCAGAAACCCCCTCCACAAGCCAGTAAACGAGCCCGAAAATGTTAAACAACGGGCCCGATATAGGCCAGCGTAACACCAGGAGCGGCGTCTTTTGTCGCCGTGCCACTGGAACGAGAAGACCACTGAAGATGGGTGTGTCAGGCTTCGTTAACCACCTCCTATAATCAGCCTCCCGCCACATGAACAAGGGGGGGGGGGGACTTTCCAATTAGAACATAATAGTAATAGCGTGAGGTAATAATAATTAATATTATTAATTAGCATCTTGGTATTCCATAAGTTCCCCGGAACAATAGTCACGTAAATAGTTATTGTACAATCCTTAATTTCAATAAACTCCATCATACACTGAGGTGACAAAAGTCATGGGATAGCAATATACATATATGCAGATGGCAGTAGTATCGCGTACGAAATGTATAAATGAGCAGTGCAATGGTTGGCCTTTCATTTGTAGTCAAGTGATTCATGTGAAAAGGTTTCTGACGTGATTATGGACGTACGACGGGAATTAACAGACTTTGAACGCGGAATGGTAGTTGGAGCTAGACGCATGGGACATTCCATTTAGGAAATGNACGGGAATTAACAGACTTTGAACGCGGAATGGTAGTTGGAGCTAGACGCATGGGACATTCCATTTAGGAAATGGTAAGGGTATTCAACATTCCGAGATCCACAGTGTCAAGAGCGTGCCGAGAATACCTAAATTCAGGCATAACCTCCCACCATGGACAACGCAGTGGCTGACCGCCTGCACTTAATGACCGAGACCAATGACGTGTGAGCAGAATGGTCAGTGTTAACAGACAAGAAAAACTGCGTGAAATAACCACAGGAATCAATGTGGAACGTAAGAAGGACGTGTCCATTAGGACAGTGCGGCGCACTTTGGCTGTACTGAGCTATGTCAGTAGAAGACCGACTCGAGTGCCTTTACTAACAGCACGATATCGCCTGAAGNGTCAGTAGAAGACCGACTCGAGTGCCTTTACTAACAGCACGATATCGCCTGAAGCGCCTCTCCTGGGCTCGTGACCATATCGTTTGGACTCTAGACGACTGGAAAACCGTGGCTTGGTCAGATGAGTCACGATTTCAGTTGGTAAGAGCTGATGATAGGGTTCGAGTGTGGTGCAGACCCCACGAATCCATGGACCCAAGTTGTCAACAATGAACTGTGCACGCTGGTGGTGGTTCCATAATGGTGTGGGCTCTTTTTACAAGGAATGGACTGGGTCCTCTGGTCCAATTGAACCGATCATTGACTGTTAAGGGTTATGTTCAGCTACTTGGAGACTACTTGGAGCCATTCATGGACTTCATATACCCAAACAACGATGGTATTTTTATGGATGACAATGCGCCATGTCACCGGGCCACAACTGTTCGCGATTGGTTTGAAGAACATTCTGGACAATTCGAGCGAATGATTTGGCCACCAAGATCGCCCGACATGAATCCCATCGAACATTTATGGGACATCGTCGAGAGGTCAGTTCATGCACAGAATCCTGCACCGCCAACACTTTCGCAATTATGGGCTTCTATAGAGGCAGCATGGCTCAATATTTCTGCCAGAGACTTCCAACGACTTGTTGAGTCCATGTCACGTCGAGTTGCTGCACTTCGCTTTGCAAAAGGAGGTCCGAGACGATAGTAGTAGGTATCCCATGACTTTTGTCACTTCAGTGTATACTGTAGTGCTATACCTAATCATGAGTCATTATTAAGCTACACTCATACAACGCTTTTAGGTATGAGTTCAGTTAAAAGAGCGTACGTAACAACGTGACTTTCCATTGCATCTCGATGGTAGTCTCTTACAACACGTTTTGAAGAACACTGAGTTAAAAAAAAGTAATAAACTCTAGCAGAATCACGGTGATATATCGTCAAAGGCGCAACAGGCAACTGACTAGTAACAGGAGAAGTGAAAGTATGCATAGCTTTTGCACAGACCTTTATTATGGTAAACAGCATTCGAAATTAACACTTATTGACCAGTTCAGACGATGGTTTTTTTATAAGTGTACTACACTGGAGAACCAAAAAACTGGTACAGATGTTCGAACGCAAATAAAAGAGGAACGGAACCATTCAGAGTAACGCGATGCAGTCGGCAGCACCTATATAAGACAACAAGCGCCTGGCAAAGTTGCTAGATCCGTTATTGCTGCTACAATGGCAGGTTATCAAGAATTAAGTGAGTTTGAACGCGGTGTTATAGTCGGCGCACGAGAGATGAGACATAGCATCTCTGTAGTAGCGGTAAAATTTGGAGTTCGCGTATGACCATTTCACGTGTGTACCGTGAATATCGGGAATACGGTAAAACATCACATCTTCGAAATCGCTGCGACCGAAAAAAGATCGTTAACGAACGGGACATACAACGACTGACAAGAATCATGAAACGTGACAGACGTTCAACCCTTTCTCAAATTGGCGCAGATTTTAATGCTGTGGCATCAAAAAGTGGCACCGTGCGGACTATTGAACGGTCCATCATTGACATGGGCTTTCGAAGCCGAAGGCCCACTCGTGTACCGTTGTTGACTGCACGATACAAAGCTTTACGCCTTGCCTGGCCCCGCAAATAACGCCATTGGACTGTTGATGACTGGAAACACGTTGTCTGGTCTGACGAGTCTCGTTCCAATTGAATCGGGAGGATGGACGTTTACAGGTATGGAGACATCCTCACGAATCCTTGGACCCTACATGTCAATACGGGACTTTTCAAGCTGGTGGAGGTTCTGTCATGGTATGGGGAGTGTGCAGTTGGCGTGAAATGGGACCCCTGATACATCTAGATACGATTATGACAGGTAATAGTTACGTAAGCATTCTATCCGATCACCTGCACCGATTCATGTCCATTGTGCATTCCGAAGGGCGTGGACAATTCCNAGGTATCCCATGACTTTTGTCACTTCAGTGTATACTGTAGTGCTATACCTAATCATGAGTCATTATTAAGCTACAATCATAGAACGCTTTTAGGTATGAGTTCAGTTAAAAGAGCGTACGTAACAACGTGACTTTCCATTGCATCTCGATGGCAGTCTCTTACAACACGTTTTGAAGAACACTGAGTTAAAAAAAGTAATAAACTCTAGCAGAATCACTGTGATATATCGTCAAAGGCGCAACAGGCAACTGACTAGTAACAGGAGAAGTGAAAGTATGCATAGCTTTTGTACAGACCGTTATTATGGTAAACAGCATTCGAAATTAACACTTATTGCCCAGTTCAGACGATGGTTTTTTTATAAATGTACTACACTGGAGAGCCAAAAAACTGTTACAGATGTTCGAACGCAAATAAAAGAGGAATGGAACCATTCAGAGTAACGCGATGCGGTCGGCAGCACCTATATAAGACAACAAGCGCCTGGCAAAGTTGCTAGATCCGTTATTGCTGCTACAATGGCAGGTTATCAAGAATTAAGTGAGTTTGAACGTGGTGTTATAGTCGGCGCACGAGAGATGAGACATAGCATCTCTGTAGTAGCGGTAAAATTTGGAGTTCGCGTATGACCATTTCACGTGTGTACCGTGAATATCGGGAATACGGTAAAACATCACATCTTCGAAATCGCTGCGACCGAAAAAAGATCGTTAACGAACGGGACATACAACGACTGACAAGAATCATTAAACGTGACAGACGTGCAACCCTTTCTCAAATTGGCGCAGATTTTAATGCTGTGGCATCAAAAAGTGGCACCGTGCGGACTATTCAACGGTCCATCATTGACATGGGCTTTCGAAGCCGAAGGCCCACTCGTGTACCGTTGTTGACTGCACGATACAAAGCTTTACGCCTTGCCTGGCCCCGCAAATAACGCCATTGGACTGTTGATGACTGGAAACACGTTGTCTGGTCTGACGAGTCTCGTTCCAATTGAATCGGGAGGATGGACGTTTACAGGTATGGAGACATCCTCACGAATCCTTGGACCCTACATGTCAATACGGGACTTTTCAAGTTGGTGGAGGCTCTGTCATGGTATGGGGAGTGTGCAGTTGGCGTGAAATGGGACCCCTGATACATCTAGATACGATTATGACAGGTAACAGTTACGTAAGCATTCTATCCGATCACCTGCACCGATTCATGTCCATTGTGCATTCCGAAGGGCGTGGACAATTCCAGCAGGACAATGCGACACCCCACACGTCGAGAGTTGCTACCGAGTGGCTCCAGGAACACTCTTCTGAATTTAGACACTTCTATTAGCCACCTAAATCACCAGGCATGAACATTATTGAACATATCTGGTATGTCTTGCAACATGCTGTTCAGAAGAGTTCTCCATCGCCTCGCACTCCTATGGATTTGTAAACTTCCCTGCAGGATTCATGTTGTGAATTGCCTCCTGCATTCCTTCAGACATTAGTCGAGTCCATGCCACGTCGTCTTGCGGCAATTCTGCGTGCTCGCGGGGGCTCTACACGATATTAGGCAGGTGTACCATTTGTTTTGGCTCTTCAGCGTATTTTAATGCAGTGACGTGATTTAATATGTCTCCCTAGTTTAACTCACTGGCAGCGATATTCTTAACAGATTGCGACACTACTGGCACGGTCAAGTTACTAGAAGATGTTCACGGTAAAGTGAGCACTTATAGAATCAAACTTACTATAGTGTCACTACCCCTACATCCATACATTTTAGTTGGCCTACTGACTGGGTTGCGCCCACAGTTAAGTTGGTAACGGAGGAAGGAAATTATTTAGTTTCGCGTCAGTAGAGTGATTATGGGTACTTCGGCACATCGGAACCTGAGAACGGAGCATCGGAGCTGATCGTACTCCGTCGGCAGGTGGCTATATTGTTTCTGTATGACCTTGACGTATGTATGACCTTTGACCCCAAAGCTACTGAGGCCTCACGCGCTGCCGTTGCAGCCCTCCAGGCAAATACCTGCCTCCAGGCCTCCTCCCAGCGGGAGATTCAACCAATGCCACTCAGAGTCCAACACGCAATCGGCTCGGCCAATGGCCGGGGCTTCACACCGATCCCCTGGGTCCCCACGACTGTACCACGCACACTGAGTTTTCACCCAAAGCAGCCAGACTTCTCCATATCTCCAGACTGTTCCCTTTGCGGAGCTCTGCCACCCTGAGATCTACCCGAATGCCTCAGTTGTGGTTGTGCACTCGGCTTGTGTGTCCTCACATCAGGCGAAGACATGCAGCCACTGGACAACTGCACATTCCCTCGCCGTGGCTGATCGCCAGTACACTGGCGGGACCACTACTACCCCATTATCATCCTCGCTCTCTCAGCCACTGCTTTTTCACCGTGTTTCCAGATCTTACCTATCGGGGAGGTGGAGATGGAATTTAAGCAGCGCTAGGCTATGTATTTGCAACGCTTCCCCATTTCAGGGACCATGTCTCGGCTCACATAGCAGCACAAGGGCAAACCCTTCCATGAGGTCGAGAAGGCCCCACCAGAGCTCGTCAACCGGGGCGAAGTACCCTTCACAGGAGCCAACAGTTGGGTGAGGCTGATGGCCCAGTGAAAAGGTTACACCACTTCACGCCAATCTACTTTTACACCCAATTAAAGGCCGATGACCATCGTGTAGGCCATCACCAAGGGGATGTCCGAACTGAGATAGTCATTCCCGTAGTCACGACTGCCCAATCAGGNGTAGGCCATCACCAAGGGGATGTCCGAACTGAGATAGTCATTCCCGTAGTCACGACTGCCCAATCAGACACTCTGGGGTTCTGAATCTGTACACTCTCCACACACAGGGATATGCTACCGGCTTTCACCAAGTGTACTTTCAGTNCACTCTGGGGTTCTGAATCTGTACACTCTCCACACACAGGGATATGCTACCGGCTTTCACCAAGTGTACTTTCAGTCCTCCCAATCGCCTAACACCCATTACAGGTTGGTTGCCACACCATCAACCCAGCTCCAACCCGGCCCCTCTGGGCCAATATAAACACAGCAACTGACCCCTCCTTCCCTCGTAACTTCTCCTATAAAAGAAACATAAATAACTTGGGTGTGAAAGAACTAAGAAACGCAGTTGAAGTGGCCCGCCTCATGACGGGGGCAATCACAAACCCGCGGCGACGACTGCGCCAATANCCCGCCTCATGACGGGGGCAATCACAAACCCGCGGCGACGACTGCGCCAATAAATGTGAACTTCAAGCTCCCTTGTGCCGACGCGCACAGGGAAAGACATCGGGGAAGGAAACGAAAGGCCAAAACAAACGTTCCAGGCTACTGAATCAGACTGTAATCACCCGGTTAGCGTGCTTCGTGTTGAAGGCTTCTAGTTGCGACACAGGATCTTCCTCCATCGGAGTTCGCCATGAGACTCGACTCAGTGGGTGTGGAGGGTAGCTCGTGACTACCACATGCCCGCGGGAGATTGTAAAAACATTTCAATTAAATTTGCGAAGCACAAGTAATATCACAAAATACTACATAAACATTAGATACAATCAAATGG
>NQII01004516.1:137964-164328 GCA_002778355.1 Clitarchus hookeri
GCATGCACCTTGTTTAAAATGCGCTGTACGTTCGGCGCCTATTGCAGAGTAGGGAAAACGTTTCCGACCACACGTTACTATATAAAAAATTATCGTCCTTGTGTGGCTTATAGCTCTTTCAAATTAATTTATTGAATTTCCAAACATCCAGCATTAAGACAGCCACGAGGCATTCGAAAGACCGTCGTTTATAAACTTTGAGTTACAGAATACAATTACACCTCTCTGAGATAGTTACGCGTTAACTTTCTTTATATAAGGACAATTAGATGTTAGAGGACAGGGTCTCAGCTCAACCCAGATGACGGCACGAAACGAGAGAAGATATGTTACAGTTCTTCGTGGCTGGTCGGCCGTAGAAATACTTACATGGTGTGATACAGACCACCTTGTTCAACTCTCCGTCCGTCCCCTCCTCGCCCTCGGCCGAGGCCAACACAATCCGCGACGCACTGAAGGCGTTTGCAGCGTTCAACAACGACGTCTTTACGTAAGCTTGTGGAGCAGCACGTCCAGTCCCGAGACCGTCTCAGGGAGACAGCACTGCCCCTGTGCGTACGTACACCGCTCGGATGTAGCGGCCGCCGCAGCTGACCTAGAGCTCGTCATCGATCTGAGCTCGCCGCAGTCAAACGCAGCCCGCAATTATCTCCCCGGTTGCCGAAGAGGTGTATTATCTACCGCCCCCTCCCCCTCGTTCTCGATTCCCCTTTAATTCGTCGTCAGTATCGAAGAATGAAANCCTCCCCCTCGTTCTCGATTCCCCTTTAATTCGTCGTCAGTATCGAAGAATGAAATCGATAACTTACTCTCGTCTTGACGAATGAGCGAACCGCGTCTCACACCCAAGACAACTCCCGAATACCTCACTGTCATGGACGGTAACCTAGTTAAAGATGCCTTTATGAAAAAATTTACAAAAAAAACTGTTAAAGTGGCCGTTTTTTTTACTTTGCATGGCTGCAGACTTTCTTTCATAAAGAAAGAGAAAGGATTTCATGCTGGTGACAGTATTACAAAAAAAAAAAAATTTAAGTGTTCCGTATGAATTTTTTTACCTGGCAGCGAACTTCGTTGCGAGGATATACAAGACTGTACGACACATGTTACCGACAGCCGGCGACAGTAGGTCACTGTGTTGTGAAATTGCGGAAGAGTTTCATCGATATGGCCGACGTCGGGCGTAATACTCGGTGACAAATCGCGTAGTTAGAAAACTACTTAAACGACCTCAGTCACCAACAAACACCATAAGATAATTAAGTTTTTTTATTGAAGATCTACTTTGTCAGTAATTATAGTAAAATGTATGTAAGTATTTATAATTATTCATTAAACTTACAGACCCAGAAACTTTAGCAAAAAATGTAGCCTTCATATGACCCTTCATTCTCAATGAAATATAATTTGTTTGCTGTTTGATATTATTATAAGTTATTTTCCCTTTTGGAATGTGTTGTACAAACAGTAAATATTTTTAGTCACTATCTTAGATTCCTCAACGGTGTGTCCTTAGACACGTAGTACATTAATAAAACTAATATGAAAGTTAGTAGGTGTTTGCCATCATACGTCGCGTAGTTTCCGAACTCCCTGCTATGAACAAAGAAGTGTTCACTAAGTCACTCGTGCCTTGGGGGTGTGGCACTGAACAAGTATGTGGGGCCTCCATTGTCTGTTCTCTCTCTACATGTTCTCACGTTCTACCAAATTATTCAGTGCAACATCGTCAAGCAAAGACTGAGAAAGTAAACATGTTTAGAATCATAGCCTAAGGTCCGCAGAAGCCACGCGACGTTTGATGGTAGGATATATTTCAAGCACATAACTTCAGAAATAGTTTAATCACTGAACTAAGCTTCACACGTGGAAAATAAATTCGTTGGGCGTACCACAATATCCGCACGTGGTTGGTAGTTTATTAACATATTTGCCATTTTCATGCGTATATTCCAAACCCAAAATTCGCCAAAACGGTTCTTTTTCAACACCGAAGTATGAGTAATACTCTACCAAGAAAGTTATGCAGCTACTGAAGTTAGCTGTAATATCTATGTATAATAATGGCGGACAGCCTGAAATGCTAGGAACTGAAAAAGAAGTTGTGGGTGTCACTAAGTTAATACATTTATACAAAGATGGTGAACTTCTAAGTTATGTTTTGAATTCCGAATAAGCGTATTAAAAGTGTTGCAATAAAAATTGTATTTAATTAATTTAGATCCTGGTATTTTATTTTATATACTTGATTGCAGAATTCTAACAGCAACTAGTTTATAGATTATTACTTTATTAATTGCATATTAATAAATATTAAATTATTTGGTTTTACAGCCTTAAAATATTACTCATTATTTTATCACGCAATCAACGTTTAAGAGAATAGTTAAAATTATGATGCTTGTAATTAATGTTATAAAATGATTTGAAATGCCTTTTTAATAAAAAAACATTTCGTCAAATAGTCGATTGTCTTGTACATATGATCAACCATCGTCTTACGTAATGTGTTTGGTGAATGTTATATGCGGATACTTTTTATAAATTACACCTTGTAACAATTTTCAAAAAAAATTCACCTCTGACCGGAATTATAGCTTTGCAACGGAATAATATATTCCTGATTTTATTTGATTCATTTTCATTGTTCATCGCGATGAAATCATGTGCAATGTAGGAAGGTTTTCCCACAAAAAATTTTTGTTATACCGATGTGACTATTATTGTTGGGAAATACAAAAATAACGTAAGTCACGATAATGCTATAATGATATGATCAAAAAAGTTGCTTATATATTCCCGTCTTGAAAGATCACGATTTCCTGGTTTTTCGTATAGCAAATAAAATTCCCCGTATCGAAAAGTACTACATCAAGAACCAAAATTCAAACGATTCGTTTATTAGGAAGCGCATAGCAAACAAAAATTCTATCTTATAATAATCAAATTTGTTTTCTTTTTTAAACTGCTAAAATATTAAATAATTAAATCTTAATTTTATTGAGTAAATACATCAGTAACCAACAACTGATTTTTATCCCTAGAAAAAAAATTGCAGCTTAGCCGGCTACTTCTTCTACGAACTTTATCCTAATTAAATGTGTAATTAATTTTTTTTTCAGTTGAATTGATACTTTACAATAAATTAGATGTCCTCGTTATGAGAAATCAGTAATTTTTTAAAGCCCGTGGCTAATTAGCAGACGCTATACAGTAATTAAGAAAAACTTGTTTTTNGATGCTTGTAATTAATGTTATAAAATGATTTGAAATGCCTTTTTAATAAAAAAACATTTCGTCAAATAGTCGATTTTCTTGTACATATGATCAACCATAGTCTTACGTAATATGTTTGGTGAATGTTATATGCGGATACTTTTTATAAATTACACCTTGTAACAATTTTCAAAAAAAAATCACCTCTGACCGGAATTATAGCTTTGCAACGGAATAATATATTCCTGATTTTATTTGATTCATTTTCATTGTTCATCGCGATGAAATCATGTGCAATGTAGGAAGGTTTTCCCACAAAAATTTTTTGTTATACCGATGTGACTATTATTGTTGGGAAATACAAAAATTACGTAAGTCACGATAATGCTATAATGACATGCTNCACGATAATGCTATAATGATATGATCAAAAAAGTTGCTTATATATTCCCGTCTTGAAAGATCACGATTTCCTGGTTTTTCGTATAGCAAATAAAATTCCCCGTATCGAAAAGTACTACATCAAGAACCAAAATTCAAACGATTCGTTTATTAGGAAGCGCATAACAAACACAAATTCTATCTTATAATAATCAAATTTGTTTTCTTTTTTAAACTGCTAAAATATTAAATAATTAAATCTTAATTTTATTGAGTAAATACATCAGTAACCAACAACTGATTTTTATCCCTAGAAAAAAAATTGCAGCTTAGCCGGCTACTTCTTCTACGAACTTTATCCTAATGAAATGAGTAATTAATTTTTTTTTCAGTTGAATTGATACTTTACAATAAATTAGATGTCCTCGTGATGAGAAATCAGTAATTTTTTAAAGCCCGTGGCTAATTAGCAGACGCTATACAGTAATTAAGAAAAACTTGTTTTTAGGTATATCTCATTACAGTCGAACAGTTGAAACTCTCTCACTTCCTTTCATAACTCACAGTGTTTTGGTAAAAGGAGTAACGAGGATACTCCAGGCGAGCGAAACGTAAAAGAGAAGCGAGGAACTATGGTGTATAGGAAAAGTTGGTGTCTCCAGGGTGAATCAATCATTCCCCATAAGACAGAAACAAAACTCTCCCCAACACCANGTATAGGAAAAGTTGGTGTCTCCAGGGTGAATCAATCATTCCCCATAAGACAGAAACAAAACTCTCCCCAACACCACTCCAGTGATTTATTTTCGTTTATTATTTCAACGCCCCCGCCTCCCCCTTCCAGTTCTCGAGCTCGACTGCAGCCGCCCGCGGAGGAAATTAACTATGGCTGCCGTGCGTTTCAATTAGTTCAACACGTGAACCAAATTACTNACTGCAGCCGCCCGCGGAGGAAATTAACTATGGCTGCCGTGCGTTTCAATTAGTTCAACACGTGAACCAAATTACTTCATCCGCTTCCTACGCCGAGCAGTCACAATCGATCACGATATTTATTTATTCTTGCTTGTGGGGAGCGATACTTGGCACATTTGGTGCCAGTCGTGATTGCTTTTTATCTCGCGATACTGCAGTGTATCACATATTCAATCATACTCAGTAGGCTTTATTGCGAATAAAAGCCCAAGGTTTGCTATGATGTGTTCGAAGGAAATGGCTTATCCTAAGCTGGTGGGGCCGCGGTTGTGTAGTGGTTAGACTTCTGGCATCCCACCAAGATGAACCGTGTTCGATTCCCGGTGGAGTCACCCCCGGATTTTTACATGTGGGAATCATGCCCGATGATGATGACGCTATTCGGCGGGATTTCTCGGGATCTCCCGTTTTCCCCACCCTTACATTCTGGTGCTGCTCCATTCTCACCTCGCTTCATCCTCATGGCTCTCAAGACCACGATGTTAAGATCCATAGAAATCTCTCCACTCCTATCCTACGCTGGTACCATAACGGTAACTAACAAACATACTGTATAACCAAAGTACTGTGTAAGTAAAAAAGAAACCCAGAATTTGATACCATGAACACTTACAAATACTAGTAAACCGGCAAAATTAGCTTTATTACTTTATGACCAGCTATACTTAATCATTCTGCGCATAATTCACAAAAATCCGTGATTTTATTGGTTGTTGGCCTATGTGACTGCCTCACAGGTGATTGGCCACACTAAAGTTGAACCTACAAGCTAAAAAGAGTCATTGGGGTTGTGCTACATAATTTTCTGGCCAATGACAAAACGAAACGAGATTACATNCCTACAAGCTAAAAAGAGTCATTGGGGTTGTGCTACATAATTTTCTGGCCAATGACAAAACGAAACGAGATTACATCACCTTGGAGATTAGTTAGATGCGAGATAATAAAGAAAATTTTTCAAATCACAAATAAATATTTGGTTTTTGCCTTAGCAACGAAGTAATCGTTCGTTCAGGAAAGTTCTAGTTTCAGGATAACGTTGTCATATATCAGACCAACAAAATTCCTTTTGGCAGCAACTCTGCAACTACAAGTGAGATTAGGGAATAATGTCTAAACAACGAACTACTCCTCTCACACGAGAGCGACCTTGCTAACCGAACGCAGAAGTCATCTTGTTGGAGTGCAGACCATTTCAGCCACTTCTTATGAAATGCCCCAGTTAGAGGATGGTGTGGTAGATATNCCTACAAGCTAAAAAGAGTCATTGGGGTTGTGCTACATAATTTTCTGGCCAATGACAAAACGAAACGAGATTACAACACCTTGGAGATTAGTTAGATGCGAGATAATAAAGAAAATTTTTCAAATCATAAATAAATGTTTGGTTTTAGCCTTAGCAACGAAGTAATCGTTCGTTCAGGAAAGTTCTAGTTTCAGGATAACGTTGTCATATATCAGACCAACAAAATTCCTTTTGGCAGCAACTCTGCAACTACAAGTGAGATTAGGTGGCAGCAACTCTGCAACTACAAGTGATATTAGGGAATAATGTCTAAACAACGAACTACTCCTCTCACACGAGAGTGACCTTGCTAACCGAACGCAGATGTCATCTTGTTGGAGTGCAGACCATTTCAGCCACTTCTTATGAAATGCCCCAGTTAGAGGATGGTGTGGTAGATATGGTGAAAAATTGCACAAATCGTGTCACACCAGATTTAAAAAAAACCCTAAAATTTCTTTAGCTCGTTATCAATTAATTATAAGTTTTCAATGCGTCTCAACAACACCGAAGAGCCAAAAAAAACTGGTACGACCGCCTAATATTGTGTAGCCTTCCCCCCTCCCACTGTCCACGAGCGCACAGAAATGCCGCAAGACGACGTGAAATGGACTCGACTAAAGTCTGAAGGTATGCAGGAGGCAATTCACACCATGAATCCTGCAGGCAGTCCACAAATACAATCTGCGCCAATTTGAGAAAGGGTTGCACGTCTGTCACGTTTAATGAATCTCGTCAGTCGTCGTTTGTCCCGTTCTTTCACTATCTTTTTCCGGCCGCAGTGATGTCGAAGATGTGATGTTTTACCGAATTCCCGATATTCACGGTACACTCGTGAAATGGCCGTAAGCGAACATCCAAATGTTATCGCTACCTCAGATATGCTATGTCCCATCTCTCGTGCGCAGACTATAAAACCACGTTCAAACTCACTTAAATCTTGATAACCTGCCATTGTAGCAGCAGTAACTTATTTAGCTGCCGACTGCATCGCGGTACTCTGATTGGTTCCATACCTCTGTTATTGGCATACGCACGCCTATACCAGTTTTTTTGACTCTTCAGTGTATATTCAGATGAAACCTATAAAGTCAAACACGTGCAAAGTATGTTCTGCTTACGTACATTCAGTCACATGGCACGCGTCAATGCGACATTTTAATTCCTCCCATTCTCACTGTAGTTTGTTATCACAGGACAGGCAAGTATACAGAGGTGGAAGCGCCGCTTGTGCTGCGAACACACGCAGCACGCGTGAGTAAAATGGCATCGACACGACGGAACGCAGTTTGCCAAACAGCGCCTGGTAAACTCACTTGCCAGCTGGCAGCCCAGCCGATAGCGAATTCTTTCGAAGCACGATGTAACCAGTCACGCACACGAGGCGTGCTCAAAGAGCCTCGCGCAGCCAATCAGCGAATGGGTACGTGAGTGAGTGAAGAGATTTGGAACGAGGTCTTGAGAGCCGAAAATGGCGACGTCCACATCAAAGGAACCGCCACGTCATTTCTGTTCTGTGTGTCTACCTATTCTGTGATGTTAAAATGGATGATGTTCACGGCGTTCTTCATACACGTATTCAGGAGTTTATACGATGAGGCAGTCTTCAACCTGCCTCAAATATATGTTGCTAGGAGTAAGATCCAGTGACCCTGTAGGACACTGCGAAGTTTGTCGATCGCTGCCACGACCACCCTCATATATCTCTGAGACAGTTCTGTGTTCATATTGGCATTGAATTCATGACAGAAATGTGGAGGGGCCGACTATTGCTGTATACAAAATTTTTGAGGGTAAGAAATAGCGACTTTGACCACCGCTGCACCATGCGTAAGTACAGCCTCCCATTACAATTTCTGCAGAAAATAATTGTTCGTGTAACACAAAGAGAGAAATCACACAAAAAAACACCGTTCTTATCGGAATTGAGCGGATTTTTAACATGGGCACATGTGCTTCCTGATCTCCATGTTTAAATATTATGAGAATTTATACAATAACTTAGAGGCAAATGTATTACTTAAAAAAGAACTGTTTGCAAACTCACCATCATTTAAGGATGTAGAGAAAATTACACCAGAGAGGACGATATGCAGATGTTAAAACTGTAGTCGGAATCCATTCAAATTATGCGAAGAATCCTCCACGTACTTGTATAATTTCACGTTTTTGAGTGGAAAGTCTGTTGGATTTCTATGAGCGTTGGTGGTTACATTATCGCGTGCATTCCTCATGATGCCGATGTTGATGGACGCCCATTATATTTCTTCCTTCCAGGATCTTTAAACTGAATGTAAATGAAACGATTTTTTATGCAGGTGAAATTTTTACGCATTCTTTGTTTATGCGTGTTAAACGATGCAATTAGACTTTATCAAGAGTTATGGAGCACCCAAATAATAGTTCTTCTACGTTCCGTTGAAAGGGATTTTCACTGGAACACATTCTAATGGCAACCTTTTGCATACACATTTGTCACCGCGATGTAATAAAAATATCAAAAGTTTTTAGTTTATTCGGGTAACTGTGCAGTTTAACTACGATAAAGAAAAAAACCGTGGACTAATTGTTTACAAATTCTTGGAGTTCTTCTTGTTTAACCGTGAACTACCATTGCATACATTAACACAGGAGAGAAATACACATAATAAAATTTTCTGCATTTTCGCCATTTATATATTAAAAATACACGTGATAGAAAATTTTATTTACAGGGAAGTTATAAGCCTTAGTTTTTTTGCACGAAACTTGCCAGTTGCAATCAAATTTATACTAAAATTAACATATACATTATTTTGTGGTATTCGACTGACAAACAACGTGAGCTGATTTCTTATGGCAAATATAAAGGAGGAATTGGCTAATTAATAACCAAACTGAATATTAAAAGACACGAGTCCTTGAAAATCAAGTTTTTAAACAGTATTTTTGCAATCTAACGCAAACGAAATAAAATTAAATTTCAATTCTAAGAGCATTGTCTTATTTTATCGGGATATTATACATAAGAGTAAACTCTCATTAATACGACGGGTGGCCACCCATTTATTGCATACAACATTTTTTTTATTGTTAGGATTTATGAAAAATTGATGCTTGTTTATTGTACAGAGTAACATAATTAACAAAAATAGTCCTCTTTTTGCAACTGCCCAGAACTCAGTGNTTGATGCTTGTTTATTGTACAGAGTAACATAATTAACAAAAATAGTCCTCTTTTTGCAACTGCCCAGAACTCAGTGTAAAACACAAACACACACAACTCTTTCGGCGGCAGCGTACAGTTCCAGGCGCACAGGCAATATAAACAGTTCCTGCAGGGAATCACCCATCGACTGTTGCCAGAAACAAAAAGACAGCTTCTGTATTGTAAGCTTATTGATATATCGTGCATGTTGTTTACAGTAAGTGTTGAACATTTCCTCCGCAATCGTTTACGCAGCGGGCACNGCTTATTGATATATCGTGCATGTTGTTTACAGTAAGTGTTGAACATTTCCTCCGCAATCGTTTACGCAGCGGGCACTGCAGCGTATTCAATACACATGTCAGCAGTATTGCCTACGTGCTAGGCACTGTAGCGCTGCAGGCGAAGCCTTGGGTGTATTTTACACGGAAACAGTTNTCAGCAGTATTGCCTACGTGCTAGGCACTGTAGCGCTGCAGGCGAAGCCTTGGGTGTATTTTACACGGAAACAGTTGTTCATGAGTGGTTGCAACAAGAGTGGCGTATTTGTTTATTATGTCACACTGCTCAATAAACCTGCAACGAACGTTTATAATTAAGGTAAACAATTGTCTTCACTAAACGGTAGCCACCTTTTTTTTATTATTATTATTTTTGGAGGTATTAATGACAGTTTGCTCATAGGGTGAATTGTAAATAGATTTCACTTCGTTTCCTACATTTTGCAGGAATGCAGTCTTAAAACTTTATTTTCAGGGGAATCGTATCTCCCTTAATATTCAGTTTGGGTGGAAAGCGTTCCATATATTTCCCACTTTATAGTTTTGCATAAAGAATCACCTCGAGAGTTTGTCGTTCTTATTCAGCCCCATCCTATACACATATCCATACACCAGATGTAACAAAATTCTGTATTCAAATTGGAGGGAAAATATAAGAGGCAGTAAAAATATTTTTTTGATATAGCCCTCAGTACAAGTACATACTATTTTAAAGACGCCATGATGTCAGAGCGCAATGTCAGTGCTGTGAGACCACGGAGCAGCTCGTCTAGAGCGGAGTCTCGTATTCTGTTGCCACTCCAGGTCAGTGCTGTGACAACATGCAGACATTTAAGTCGCGCGTTTACATCAGCGATGTAAATGTATGTGGGTTAAATTAACACACACGCTCTCGCTTTACGGTGATTGCAATGGTAATTGAAGATCTGCTGCGCGTCTTTAAGCGAAGCTATATCCTGGACAGCGTGTGCCAAAACATTGTACGTTCGTTACGATTGATCGCCGCTTCCGCAAAACCGGTTGATTGCAGGTAAGTTTTTTTTNGTGCCAAAACATTGTACGTTCGTTACGATTGATCGCCGCTTCCGCAAAACCGGTTGATTGCAGGTAAGTTTTTTTAAAATAGGCGCTCGTGTTTGTGGGTTATTGCCATCCTTTTTACTGCAAAGTCCCAATTTAACAATGTTCNTTTTTTTAAAATAGGCGCTCGTGTTTGTGGGTTATTGCCATCCTTTTTACTGCAAAGTCCCAATTTAACAATGTTCGTTTTTATGTCCACAGACTCGGCGCTGGCCGTCAGCACACAGTTCGCATACCCGAGATTGTGGATGACGTTTGGGAAAAGCCGAGAACAATCTAATAAAAGGTCGAAGATAATGCATCAAAAAGCTTACGACGTGTTGCACACCAGTTGTATGTTGACCATATAGCGGTTTGGTGGATATAACATGAGTATGCCATTAACAACTGTTGCATCCATTTCGTCGGCAAAAGGTGCTAGCACTCCAAACGAACGACTATCCTTGTCGGGTTCAATTTTAGTAAATGGAACCTGTAGAGATACGTTATAGAATCTCGTTTTGGACAGATTGTGTTTTTCACCAACGAAGCATTGTTTACCCGAGATGGAATAGTCAATTTAGACAGCCATCACCTGTGGACTGGTGTAAACCACCACGCCAGCTTCATCCGTTCCCACCAAAAACATTTGCTGTCAACGTGATGGCAGAGATAAATTGATTGCCCCGTACATATTTCCATTATGTCTTAATGGTAACCTGTACCCGNCTGTCAACGTGATGGCAGAGATAAATTGATTGCCCCGTACATATTTCCATTATGTCTTAATGGTAACCTGTACCCGCGGTTCCTGGAGAACACAATGTTTAGCTCCTCGAATATGTTCCTCTTGATATTCGACGTCTGTTGTGGTTTGTACTGAACATCCCGTTGCAACTCTTCAATTCTCTCGTGAGGTCCAAGAGTATTTANCTGTCAACGTGATGGCAGAGATAAATTGATTGCCCCGTACATATTTCCATTATGTCTTAATGGTAACCTGTACCCACGGTTCCTGGAGAACACAATGTTTAGCTCCTCGAATATGTTCCTCTTGATTTTCGACGTCTGTTGTGGTTTGTACTGAACATCCCGTTGCAACTCTTCAATTCTCTCGTGAGGTCCAAGAGTATTTANTTCGACGTCTGTTGTGGTTTGTACTGAACATCCCGTTGCAACTCTTCAATTCTCTCGTGAGGTCCAAGAGTATTTAAATTGCAGATTTGGTGAGAAATAGGTTGCCCACTGTATACCCATAGCTTGGCCTGCTCGTTCACCCGACCTCAATCCACTTTACTATTTTGTGTGGGATCACTTGGAGAGCCTGGTGTATGAGACTCCGATTGAATCGGAGGAAGAGATCGTCACTCTGGTGCTGCTTGTCGCAGCGGCTTAATCTTTACAACACTTGCTTGGAGTCTTTGAACATACACGGCATTTAGTGGTCCGTCGTTACAGAGACTGTACTGACGCATGGGGCCGCACTTTTGAACAGTTTATGTAAAGGATTGCAATTAAACTGGCTTGTAATGGTTTAATTCGTATTCTCAATCATGTCAAAATGTACCAAACTGTCTAACGGTTCCTGTTACTGCAATTTGCTGTTCTAACTCAGACGTGGCTGGACCGTCGCACAGCTAATTTTATGAAAATATCAGAGTCATCCAGGGAGTGTCAAACTACAGCCAGTGACTAATCCAATAACAATACATAGAAGTATGCAATTAGCTAGGTCGGTAGGGCTTAACGTATCGTCGGCAGTGAGATCATTAGAGGTCAAGCATGTCCAAGTTGCTCAGAGAAGCAGGGACGATGAATGAATCAGCTTTGGACTGTAGTAAAACATTATCCCATCATTCGCCTGGAGTTGTTTCGGTAAACAGATATCAGAATCGCTTAACCATGAGTCGACTCCAGGTCCTCCCAAACGTCAGTCCAAATATTTACATCTGCGCCAAGTCACTCGGTACCAAAAATTAGAGACCCGGGATTTTGGTGAATTACACTAGTGCTATAGTAGACTTTAAAAACTTGTACGGTCTTCTTACCTCTGTGAATGTGTAGTTCGTTTCCTGACACGCCTTGCAGAACTGTGAACAAGTAATACACACGCATAAAGAGGCCGAGTGGATCGCGTACAACCTAGCACACAGGGAGAAGTGCTCATCATGAAGGCATCAGCAATTGAGCAAATTAAAGAACCTGGGCTGTAAACAGAACTGAATGTAATGTATCGCCTAGCCGGTAACAAGTGATATAGGTTCCGATTTAATTTAGCAAAAGACCACTGTAAATTAGAATTTTGATTTGCTCAAGCGGTAGACCTAAAGCTGATAATTTTTCGTTAATTAATTGTATTGATAAAATAAAGCACATTCATTCAGACTTGGGAAATCTCGGCTACTAAAGAGCAAATATTTATATACGTGTGTACCTGTGCAGATATCAAATTCTCAGATTTCCTCTAAATCTATATTCTTCTATCACAATTCTTAGGACAAGTATTGGATTACCCTTAGCCGCTCATTAAAAGTTATCGAGCTGTGTATAAGAGTAAAAAAAAAATTCCTTAGCTCCTCGAAACAGCAGCCAACGAACAAAGGATAGTGACTCGGGTATATACGCGGCTACTAATCTTAGTCTGTTAGANCTCCTCGAAACAGCAGCCAACGAACAAAGGATAGTGACTCGGGTATATACGCGGCTACTAATCTTAGTCTGTTAGAAGATGAATTCCAAAAATGTTCTTGTGTCTACCAAAATTGTATACCAACAACTTCTCCTATTTGGGAGTATTGTCGTNATGTTCTTGTGTCTACCAAAATTGTATACCAACAACTTCTCCTATTTGGGAGTATTGTCGTTTCAACAAAAAAAAAAAAATAATTTAGAAGGACATGAAACTCAGTCGTAGTCAACTAACCATTCCAAAACTAAACTAGTGTTTAAACATTTCAGTACATTCCAAAAACCAAACTCGCAAAGCTACCGTTACATGGTNCTAGTGTTTAAACATTTCAGTACATTCCAAAAACCAAACTCGCAAAGCTACAGTTGCATGGTCTGGTTAGTGTTCACCACATTTGTACAAGAATAGTACATCACAATAACAATTATTTTAGGGAATGAACACGTTTAATTAACTATTCAAAACAAACGTTGCATAGTAGACTACCTACAACTGGTTACAGATTATAGGAAATAAAAGGGCGCCGGTTGCCTGCACTAGTTGATAACCGGCCAATAATGAAAGTTGTACGCCACACTACGCATGCCCGTTGTGCTACGGACAAACATGGCTGTGGAACGTGGAATAGAGAAACCACAAGAACTTGTGTTCCCACAATACCGAATATAGGCAATTCGTTTCTTAGCTTGTCGTTGATGACTTAAATTTTGTAGAGACCTAACAGTGCTTATTATTTCATAAGGCCCATTTGTGGCGGTGATTGCTATATGCCGTCCCCATACGTCAAAGAGGCAGGAATGGTTACGTGTTGAAAGCTCTCGACAATGATACTAAGAAGATGAGCTCGGAGACCGTCACAAGTGGTTAGGAACATCCTGTAATCGTGTTGTTCGTATCATCTTGCGTTTATTTCTGTGCAGAGACTTTCGACACAATTCTCGAGGTCATACGATTCCGTAGGCTTTAGCGTGTAAGTTCATATATCTCGATGACAAAGTACCACAGTTTTATCCCACCTAAGGTATGCATGACCTAAATTCTCAGGATGGAATCGGATGGAATAGCTTATTAAGAAGAAAATTTAAAATTGTGGTTTTATTAGGAATTCCGCTTTTTGCCTAGCACGCCTTTTATCAGGCATCAAAATCAACTACGTCACTCACGATAGCTTTCCCTTAGGTTTAAATGTTACCATAAGCAATTTACACTTAAGTGATGTGTTCCGTTACTTGTAATACATCAGTAAGACAACTGTTTGATTTTTTTAAGTCATTATTTTGTACATTATTAATTGTCTACTCTTTACTGTTTCGCATTGTATTTAATAAAAAAAAGCATAAAATTTCACTTTGAAAACTGTTTAAATGACGGTCTCGGAATAAATTATTCTATACACTCGCATCAAGTAGAATTTCTTTATGGCATACTAATTTCTGATAGTAACATTACTGCTTATGTTCTTGTCAGTATTAATTATTTTTCGTTTTTCGTATTCTGGTTTATTATAATTTGACTAGTTACTGCATTCGGTAAAACTTTTACCAATAATTGTTGACTTAATGATCTAGTATATAAATTATTGTAAATGAAATACGTGATGCAACTTACGTATTTTTCCGAATTACGAATACATTTTTTAAAACGAGATACGTATTCATACACGAAATGAGCCATGTTAATGCGCAATCGGTCGACACCTTGCTTGCCAATACCGTTCTTTAATATTCTATATTATTCAATGTATTTAAATTTCGCTAGTGGTCAACAGGAACATGGAATGGAGTTGAAGTGCATTTTTATCGCACGACAAAACCGCGTATTTTTCACAGAGTTTGTTTAGTTCCGGGGCACTCGCTACGAACACGGTGGAGGGCATTTCATCTGTCAGCTTTCCAGTAAGCTGAGATCAACTAAACTGCGCCACAATTCCATCTCGGAATGCTCAGTTTCACTGCTACTGCGAGAGTGGAGGTTGAGACGTGGTAGAGGTAAGTGGTACACCGGGAGTCCTTCACGTACGCGTCGTAAATATTACGTGACGGTCGCCTGTCGCTTTCATGTTCACGCCGGGAGTGTACTGCCTCGGGGGGATAATTAGGTTTCTTCAAAGTTTACTGGAATGCCTGTTCAGGTTATACTAAGTGCGCTTGTGAGCTGAGTGCACAGTGGATGCGCGCGAGAAGTTGTGAAGTGTCCCTTGTGGGCGCTATTTACTGCCGAGCTCACGACGGAGTTTGTCGTGGCACGACAGCAGCCAGCGGGAGAAGTCGGTGACATGTTAAATGACTCGAAGGCCAGTACGCTTTTCCTCTCTCCAGGATTGCAACTGTAATTGGCATTTTCTGATCTTTTCTTCATTATGCAGTGCTGTCGTTATCTTTTCACTATATAGTCCACCAGTTAGCTCGGTAAAACTTGTTCTCTTCACGAATCAGCAAATGCTCCGACTTTTAACACAAAGGTTTTTTTTTTTTTTTTTTTTTTTGGTCTTTGAAAGATACTTGCAATGGCGGTAAGTGATTAAATGAACAAATTACTTGGGAACACTCTTTGTAAAGCTACGTTGCGAGGAAAACTCCAGATGATTACATTTTAATAATCAAGTTCGGTCATGGGTCATATTAGGTTTTATAGTTAACTTTCCATAACGAATAATATTATAAAGTTGGATACTGGCGTTCAGGCTAATCTTGTATGACAGAATCACTCACCAAGCACAATAAACTGACCTTCCAAAAAAGTACGCTCGGATCAAGGCGAAGAAAGAAGGGTGGTATAAATGGGTGATGGGGTAGGGGTTGCGATTTCGGCCAGGGCCAGGGTGGACGTGTAGCCACGGGGTTAAAGGCAACGCTTCCATAGGAGACAACGCGATTACGGGGATTTTCGTTCGATCGTCTGCAGTTCTCTCATTCCCCGATCTCCCACCTTCTTCCTTGCCCCGTGAGGAGGAGGGGGATGGTTGGAGGAGGGGGATGGTTGTAGGAGGGACAGGTGCGAGGCCATCGCGGTGATGACCGATGGACCAAGTGCATTCTAGACGGGAGGGTTTCCTATCTCGTGCAAGCCCCGTCGACATTCCGCGTGGGAGCCACTAGCAGTTTCCACTACGAAAGTGCAGGTGAGTATTTCCAACTCGCTGAAGTTCTTGCCTTTCAGGATATCGATTGTGCGTTGTGTAGGCTACTTATNAGTGCAGGTGAGTATTTCCAACTCGCTGAAGTTCTTGCCTTTCAGGATATCGATTGTGCGTTGTGTAGGCTACTTATTTGTCCTACACGAACCAGCCACCCTATTTACAAAGTCCGAGTAGAATTTGTGCATCTTCTCTATGACTATTTATCCGTCCTTGCAAATACACTGCGTCATTCTTATATGCCCGGAAATTTTGCGAATTTACACAGGGTCAAGTTATCTAATCTTCAACCACATTTATATTTGAGTTTATTCTTCTATTGGACCACAGTTTGTAAGAGACACCCATGACGACGTTCGACCAACAACTAACCTGCGAGGAAAACATGGACCGAGTTCCGTTCTACCTGCTCTGGGGTTGAACTTCAGCAACAACGAAAGAACAATTGTCTGAGTCTCCAGCACACGATGGATTGTGGATTCAATCTTTTTTGCCAAATGAATCCGCGAAATTTCCAGGACACTAATCATTATCTCTTCAATATTCATCAAAACATTACAAAAACACTGCATTACAAAAAAGATATCTTACAACAACTAATCGAATTCAATGGCATTTCAAGTATGTGATATACTCTGAGTTTGATACAGTCTCTTCGGACCTTTAGGAAAAATAAGAGTAAACACCGCACTCTTAGTAGAAGAAATACACAACAAACTAGTATTTATATAGTTCTTCATCCAAAGACAAGGCGTTAACACACACATGCATTTGATAACGCCTAATTTTCTGTGCCTGTACGGAATAAGTAAAGCATGGATTAATGAGCTCGCCTACTAAATTATAGTGCAGAGTGTAATTTTCTGGCCGCTTTTATAAAAGATCCTTGTGTTGTACACACGACACTCATTCCTAGTAGCTATTAATGAGCGGCCTGTGTATCGAGCGGGTCCAGTGGCAGAATCACATGTTTTCACACCTTACGTTCTTAATGTGGCTTTCCTAAGTGATTCATTGGCTATAAAATTTGATACTTCGTTAAAATAACTTCAGTTTTCAGAGATGTCTATACATACATGTTTACATGCATTTCACACGTCCAAATAATTAAAAGACGCATTTGTTCCTAAAATAATCAAATAAGCATAAAAATTATGTGCATACTTGACGATTTAACCNAATAATTAAAAGACGCATTTGTTCCTAAAATAATCAAATAAGCATAAAAATTATGTGCATACTTGACGATTTAACCTTTGACTCCTGAGCAAAGATGTAAGGGGTAGAACCTGTTTCAATTTGTTTCGGAGCACGTCTTTCATTTAAGTATTTCTTGATTGTCTTGATTTTCCTTGTAAAAAGGTTAAAGTCGCNATTTGTTTCGGAGCACGTCTTTCATTTAAGTATTTCTTGATTGTCTTGATTTTCCTTGTAAAAAGGTTAAAGTCGCAGATTATTTTTTTTATTATCAGCTCTATATTGGTTATGATGTCTTCTTCGGCTCTGCCATTCGGAATCACGCTAATTATGGACCATAAAGAAATATATGCGGTTAATGGTAGTCTGTCATTTACATCAATAACTTTATCGCATGCTAAAGCTAATGTACAACTTAATATTTTAACATGAGCACTTCGGCAACTGCCATTTGAATCCAAACAGCTCAGACGAACAGAAAAAGCCCCCTTTTTTTTCACAGACGTAATGCAAAGTTTGTTTTATTTCATTTGTAGATATATCCTACGCAAAATATGTTTCTCTCACTTGACTCGATCATATTTTGAAAATTTCCCAACTTTCATATTATAATTAAGATAACTTATTTTAAGTGTATTAAAAATTATATTTTTCGATTAAATAATATTTTTTACTACCATAGAAACCGCATAATCAGTTTAATAAAGTAACAAATTATCCATTGTCTGAAACGCATTATGTGGCTAATTTTGCATTTTCATTATTCATTAAAAACACTAACCCGTCGAATACTTTACATTGGAAATTCTTGTACAAGGTTCGTAGAATATTAATGCTATGTACATAATAGAGCTATTTTTATGAAATAACTTGCAATATATGTTAATTTCACTAGTGGTTAAGTGTCTGAATTAATCACAAATAACTTAGTCATACATAAAACGGTGCAAATTTCGAATGATATATTGATAAAAAAGACGTTATTTTGACAGGAGAAATTTTACACTCATTTAGAGCTTTTTTAATATCTTACAGTCGATATAACACAATTTATGAAAGCATTTCAACCACAAATGTAAAATTTTGCTTTGTTGTATTTTCTGTCTTTCAAGAAAAAAGGTTCACTGCATTTTTACTTTCAAAACTCAACAGATAAAATATAAATATTAAAAAAAAATTGAATTATTTATTAGTGACACAGCAGCACTAATGGCGAACTTTATCAATAATTTTAGACATGCATTTACTTAAAAGGAAGAGATAGTGTAATATGTAGACTGCCGACAACGCAAGGAAATCAACCTTCAGGGCCTAGCCCAGACATAAAAGGTTGTCAGAATATAAAAAGATTACATGTTAAAAAAATGGCAGTTATTTAATTCGGTACGACATATATTAGTGTTTATTACACAACTAAAACTGTTAGGTAGTTAGAGAATAATTAACACCATTTTCATAACACGCAATACGTCATTGCATTTCAAAATAATTTATTCTCATAATAATACAAAAGTTGTCCAAAAAAGATTTACTCCGCAGGGTAGATTAAACCGGGAAGAAATGAATGGGGGAGGAGAAATCACCTTTAGCAGTTGACTGACATGGCCTCGTCATTGTAATAACGTCAAAATCTCTGGTGTCTTTTTTTTTTTTTTCCCCTGCAGTTTCGTTACAAACTGGAAGAGTTTCTAGAATGAGGCAAGCTTNTTCGTCAGGAGAATGGCTCCTCCCCCCCCCACCCTTCCTACTGAGGCGCCCCCCTCTCCTGATATCCACCCTCGTTCCGGAGCAGAAAGACGACCACGCGTGTTGGCTCATTCAAGGGAAGAAATTTCCAGGCATTTACCCCTTTATATATAAAAAAAAAAGATAAGGCTCTCTCATTTTTAACTGATAATGCACTCGGTTTCATTTCACACGGGGTTCTTAAAACGTAGAAGTGTGTATGTCACTATTAAATTCCATTCCCAAAGTTGTTTCGTTGTGAATAGTAGGGTCGGAAATTTTAGACATAAGTTTACGTAAGTCAAATGTGTAACCTCCTTCCGGCTTGAATATTGAGCTCAACAAATCTTATTAATTAAAAAAAAAACACGAGGACAGATTTCAAATGATTGCAAAATATCTTTTCAACATTAGTCAACACATTAGAAGCTTGAGCAAGAGAGGATAGTAATTTATTTTTACGTGGTGATATAGATTAAAAGGATATAAATTCACTTATTTGTTAGTTCAGGAGCACTAGAGGACATTGAAGAAACTATTTACGAAATAAAAATTATCTTTGTGCAATTACGTAAGGTATAAATACAGTGTTTTGCAATGGAGCACTGCACAAAACGCATAACTGAATGAAAAATAGCACAGACAATACCAAAATTGTGAGGAAAATACTTTTTATGTTGCGTATGAAAGGAAAATGCATGTTTATTGTAGCCGTGGAAAATATTTTGCAATTATTTTCTTAGTTAAATGTTTAACATAATCGTTTCTTAAGACTCTATTTTAATAAATTTGTAAGCTTACTGCCATTATGAATTCTTCACAAAGCACACATTGCAAAAAAAAANTAAGACTCTATTTTAATAAATTTGTAAGCTTACTGCCATTATGAATTCTTCACAAAGCACACATTGCAAAAAAAAACCTTATTCAAACAAGACTAATATAATACAGTAATGGTTATAATTGCATATAATACAAAGATAGTAATNAAAAAAAAACCTTATTCAAACAAGACTAATATAATACAGTAATGGTTATAATTGCATATAATACAAAGATAGTAATAATATTGACAAATGTGTTTAGTAATTGAGTTCAAGTACATTTTGCCACGAACACACGCATGTTATAAAACAATAATAATAATAATTGTACATAATTTTCATGTATGAGTGTCTAAGTTATAACTCTGTGATAAGTAAGAGTCAAGCATTGCAGTCATTTCGAAATATCCCGATGCACCGATGGAACAAATTTCCGTGGAATTACGGAAAAGTACCGAATAAAAATTATCCAAGAAATTTACGGTTGCTATCGTTATTTTATATAACGGACTTTTCGTAAATTTCACCAAACTTTCCATGAATACGCAGAATCATCTTGTATATTTCTTATAAGGTTTGTATTTATTTCCAGTTAACAAAAAGAGATAACGAAAAAAAATTTTTTTATTTTAATTTGTGTAGTATGGTTGTTTACAAGATTATAAATATAAACTTAAAAAAAATTTCAAACAAGTTAGGAGGCCGCGAATTTTAACGTTGTTTTATCATTTCCCTACAAAATTAAATAAAATTAAATTAAGTATGTTGGAGAGTTTTAAGTGTTGCTGACGGTTAAAAGGGGCACGTGCTTCATTATGATGCTGGAAATAATATATTTAAGTTGCGTGAATATCCTTGCTGCCGTGGGAAAGGCGATTTTCTAGTTACAGCGGCGAAGAATTCTTCGTGCATCCTCCGTAGTGTTCGTTCCCGAAACCCGCGGCTGTCGGAAAATACGGATACGGTCCGTATTTATTGTGTGCGCGGAGATCAGTTCCGTTTGATGTCATCGCGGAGCACGTTTCCGTACGTGGGCTGTATAATTCCGCGAAATTATCCCCTGATTCTACCAAAACGTGTAACAATGCGGCGCAAATAATTTCCAAGGGATGTTCGACAGCGTGCGTACTGCCAAGCGCACAGTCCCGTCAGGGCAGCGCCCAAACCATGGCCTGTTTCTGCTGGTGTCACTGCCAGAGATAACCGCGAAGGTAATCGATTCAATCGGTCGCGTGATCCGTTGCACGGAACAGTTCGATTAGTCGAGATATCAGGTCCGCCGTGTGTGCCAGACCTTTTACCAAATCGTACGTCCCCCTCGCCAGTTGTTCTTGTTGTTTGATCTTGGTGGCGAGTGCAGGAATAGTGGAAGTTGACGAACTTCAGATTGTGACGAGCTGTTAACTGTAATATTAAACTTTTAGTGCCTTAGCAATACACTTTTGGTTTTATTTGTGTAGTACTTCCNGACGAGCTGTTAACTGTAATATTAAACTTTTAGTGCCTTAGCAATACACTTTTGGTTTTATTTGTGTAGTACTTCTTCGTAAAAACAATTATTTTCTAACAGCCGAAAGAACAAATAAAACAGTTATCCCACTTTAAAACTCATCGGTAAATACATATTTAGTGATTATCTTGATTTTTCTTACAAACACGCCATAGTGAAATCATTTCTTTTTTCACTGAAATGGCATTAATGCAATGTGGAATGCACGTCAATTGAGGAAGATCAGCGAGAAGACTGGCCGACCTGCGGCATCGTCCGGTAAGAAAAGAGTAATGATCAAAGGAAAGTATTCTTGAANAAGACTGGCCGACCTGCGGCATCGTCCGGTAAGAAAAGAGTAATGATCAAAGGAAAGTATTCTTGAAAAAAACCAATTTTTTTTTACGGTCTACGACAATTACTCGGTAAACCGTACTACATGAACTGTTTAGTGATTAATTTACTGTCGTAATTCTTTAATACATTTATTATTGAATTAAAACCAGTAAAAACTTATATTACGTGGTCACTATGATTAGTGTGAGACCTAGAGCACTAAGCAGCGTACAGTTAAGTCAATACACCATTTCTGTTTCACGTAAACACTGAGAAATCTTATACTATATATATATGTCTGTGTGTGTGTCACAAACAGGGCTCGTTGTCTGCCATGTCAAAGCGGTAGACATTTTTATTGTAGTCTGTGTTTATTTTTTATATAGGGTAGTGTAACAATGTGGATACTGGTATCGTAACGTTGTAAAGAAAACGATTTTCTTGTAGCTGGCGAGAAGTGCAATTCGTCTTATTAAAAATATAAAAAAAACGGCAATTCTCTCCCAAGAGTTGATGCACGTAGAAACACGAAGAAACAATTTTTCTATATTATAAATAAAAATGGAATAATTTAAGTCCGTCAGTGGTCAGTGGTACAGTCTCTTCAGTCCTATGCAAACGAGCTTCACATCATTGTTTATGGGTTGCTGCACCATAGAGTGCCCAGTTTGCCTTTGTCCGAAAATGGAATTCAGTGCTTGTCCCTTTGTAGGTCTGCAATTGAGTCAGTGTCCTCCAGTTCGTTCTGAAAGTGTGATCCAATTGCAAAAAAAAACTTAAAATTAAATTCTTATCGCACCCTGAATGGAAGACTATCGTAACTCATAAAATCGAATTTTTGTGCCTTGAAGGAAGAAAATATACATAATTATACAGTGAAATATTGTCTCAGCACTTTATTTACATTTCCTGTACGCAAGGCTGATAATGGGCGTTGCATTTCGGAAAAAAATATTTAATATGTAAAGACTTAAATGTGTTGTTAAAGNTACGCAAGGCTGATAATGGGCGTTGCATTTCGGAAAAAAATATTTAATATGTAAAGACTTAAATGTGTTGTTAAAGGATTGAATGACTCACTTTTAATATATATGTAAGTTTAAATACTTCAAACTCCCTTGCCGACATAGTTCTGTAAAATGTTTTAAAATGTTTCATGATCGTTCTTCTCTCATATACTGTACGTAATATATTTTGTGTATGACTCTGATTTAGTATACATACGATATTNTACGCAAGGCTGATAATGGGCGTTGCATTTCGGAAAAAAATATTTAATATGTAAAGACTTAAATGTGTTGTTAAATGATTGAATGACTCACTTTTAATATATATGTAAGTTTAAATACTTCAAACTCCCTTGCCGACATAGTTCTGTAAAATGTTTTAAAATGTGTCATGATCGTTCTTCTCTCATATACTGTACGTAATATATTTTGTGTATGACTCTGATTTAGTATACATACGATATTCTGTGTCCGACAGTCTTGTATACAGGGGGTGATATGTTTGAAATCTATCTCACTTTCAGATATGTTCATTGAATATTTCCCAGCCACAAATCTTCGTAACAGCAAAGCTAAATTGAAAGGTAAGCGCAGGAATTACACACAGTATGTAACACGAGGCACTATTTGATTTCCATCATTTATGTTTTCATTGACGCAGGTGACAAACGTGAGGGTTACCTTACCTTAAATTAGCTCTACTTAAACTCATTTCCAAATCGTTGTTGTCATTGTCATTCGTTAGCTCTCATTTATCTTCAGGAATTCGCCATGATTCCAAATGGCCAGATAAAATCAAGTTTCACTTCTGAGAAATTGGTGTTTGGAGTTTTTTTTATCGTAAATAATGTTCATTCTTTGTATATGTAGCCAAAAATTTTGAAAGAGTAGGCGTTGTAAATAATTGGTCAACTACATAAATACTTTTACTTTATACGTTATTTTGTAATTACATTACAAAATCCAAATGTTATTGTCTATGGAAAACAAAATGAACGAGACTATTCGCAACGTACTTTTTGAAAAAATATTTAACGTATTTCTTAGGTTTAACTTTAATATTTGAATTATAAAAGTAATTTTATAATTAGTCATGTAAACTGCAGATTTGGACAAGTGTCCCTAATTATTTACATTCGTAATTATTAAAAGTGAATCATTTTCATATATGTGATTACACACACAGCTTGAAATAAATCATACATTTTTCTTGAAAAAATTTTTATATGGGTAAATGTATTAGTTTTATGATTTAAATGTTCCAAAAAGAAATATTTTTTTCACATAATTAAAAAAACATATGTCTGCAAGTTCATTTACTTTAAATTACATTTACTTCAGTGCTTGAACCTTGATAAACGCGGGGAACCAATAAAATAATTATTTGCCTTTTGCTGTGAACATCCTTACATAATTTTTAGGATGACGAAGAAACTCTGTATGTAAGTGGTCAGCTGGTAATCATGAACACCTCGCATGTCGTAGCAGCCTTAATACGGTGATGATTAGAGACATCGAAATTTTGCTAATTCATTTAAGCACAATGAGGACTGCAAATACATATGAATTTCGTAATCTTTAAAATTGGACCGCGCTTTGTGAGCCGCGACCTGGACGAATTTAAACAAATAACTATCCAGCAAGAAAGCAAGGACCGTATCACAAGCTATCTGGTGCTAAACTAAAGCAACTGCCAATAAACCGCTAACTGAGTCTCGAGAACAAGAAGTATTGTAGAGTATAGTTAGGTGCAGTGATATTTCGCGAAAAGATTTCGAGACAAGATACAGTCCAAAGCACTGTAGGGTCATCCAGCTTCTTTGGTTGGCTAAATAATGTTCTGGACCGTGTTAACTGTTTGCGCACAAATTACGAAAGTTCAGTGTCGGAGTTACTTAGTCCCGAGTGGCTTGGTCAAAGACGGACATGGCACCAGCAGCCAATGAAGGTATAACAGCAGCTGAGGCATGTATATAGTATTGAAGTCTACTTTGTGCTCCGATTTTTACGCGAAATGTCACTGGCCCTAAGTATACTATCGCCGACTTCTTTGTCACACACACACAAACACAGCCTCTTGGAGACCCGGTGAAATCGGAACTGAGAAACTACCTTAAAATTCTTTGTCATCCTCTACACACCATCTTCGACAATATCGATTTCTGCCTCTGTGCTTGTGTGTGCTTTCCTTGCCCGTTAAGGCGACAGCTCTTATTGCAAAAAAATACCGGACTAGCGAATGGTTACAGACAAACTTCGGCAAGACGTAAAGTTTCACACACGGGAATTTTGTGATTTACTCTAGCATCAGATTTTTATAGTTACTTGGCGTGGCCAAAATGGAAGATGTTTTTAGTGTTGAGAGTGATTTGGTTTCATAGTTTCTGACCATTTATTTCTCTTTCAGTAATCAATGGTAATACAAATCAACTAAAATATAATTATAAAAAAAATTAAGGTTCCTGGTCTTGAAATTTGCCATACAGCAATGATTACTACACACGCGATGAAACCGGTGTATATATATGTATTATCAATCGGTTCGGAACACACTGAAAATAATTGTCTCAAAGTTTTAAATCTGCTGTAGAAAGTCATTCAACTAAAAACACAAACTCTATAGATTTTCACACCAATATGTATTTGATAATTTATAAAACTACGTCCAGATTCCTAAGCAGAAAATATGTATACTCCATTGCCACCTTTTCTGGAAAAACAGCCTCCAACAGACGGTATTATTTAACGCAACCTACAAACTAGAAATGCAAGAAATATGCTTTCTTTTTCTGTCCTTTTTAGAGACGCAAGTTGAGTGACGAGGAACACGACATTATGCCGTNTACAAACTATAAATGCAAGAAATTTGCTTTCTTTTTCTGTCCTTTTTAGAGACGCAAGTTGAGTGACGAGGAACACAACATTATGCCATGGCAATGTAACAGTGTAGGAAATACCCAGCCACGTGTAATGCATTTCTATAAACAAATGTTACTCTATGTGAGATCCTATTGTTACGATAGTGTGAATAGGCCCTAACTCGGCGGCCTGCCGGAACACACCGTCACTAATGAGCAGTAATCAGGTCAGCCGGTTGCCGCAATCGGGACTCACATTGCCCAAACCCCGGTAAGCAGGAATCCCCACTATCAGGCAGGGAATGAGGCCATGTTGCGTTATGCCACGCCGATATGAGGGCAATGCAGAGCAGCAGCAGTGATCTGTCTCCACGTGACGCCGGCCGAGATGGACGTCACAAGAAGCCGGCTGTGCCGACCGCCGTAACTCGTCATACTTCATCAGACTTCGGATACTTCTCAAGGTCGGACAGTTACATTATACACTGAAGAGCCAAAAAAAAACTGGTGCAGGCGTGCGTATGCAAAAAACAGAGATATGGAACTGTCGCGTGACAGTTTTGGGAATTAGAACGACATTGGCTCAAATCATCCCCCCCCCCTCACATTCCACCCCGCCTCCGCACTTCGCGAGGCGCCTTCTAGACGGCACGTGGCATGAAGCCAGTGGAAAATCTCCGGACACGTGGAGACGTAGGCCTTTCCCCTTCACCCCCTTC
>NQII01004516.1:164919-176801 GCA_002778355.1 Clitarchus hookeri
CCCACGCACCTAATAGTCGGGGCCTGGGGGACATTAACTTTGACCGTATAAGCCGCCTTGTCTTTTACAGTGGTGGTACCTGCGTCATGTTAATTTGGCGCGCAACTGTGGGGCTTACATACGTCAGAACCAATCAGAGTAAGGCGATGCGGTCGGCAGTTAGATCGGTTACTGCTGCTACAACGGCAGGCTATCAAGATTTAAGTGAGTTTGAAAGTGGTGTTATAGTCGGCGCACGAGAGATGGGACATAGCACCTCCGAGGTAGCGATAACATTTGGATGTTCGCGTACGACCATTTCACGAGTGTACCGTGAATATCGGGAATCCGGTAAAACATCACATCTTCGACATCGCTGCGGCCGGAAAAAGATCGTGAAAGAACGGGACAAACGACGACTGACGAGAATCATTAAACGTGACAGACGTGCAACCCTTTCTCAAATTGGCGCAGATTGGATTTGTGGACTGCCCTGCAGGATTCATGGTGTGAATTGCCTCCTGCATACCTTCAGACATTAGTCGAGTCCATGCCACGTCGTCTTGCGGCACTTCTGGGCGCTTGGAAGGGTTTTTAGGAGGGGGGGGGGTCTACACGATATAAGCAGGTGTACCAGTTTTTTTGGCTCTTCAGAGTACTTACGGGGCTGTAAGTAAGGTAGTGGATGTAATTAAATTAACAATGCTCCCCCAACCTTAGAGTATATGATGTCCTCTCCAGATGTGTTATTATGTAGCCATATAGTAACATATAGCTTTTTATATTTATTTACCCAACATGCTCTACCATCATGAGATTCCCCCAAACTGAAAACAAGTATGCTTCGACCAAAATATATAAAGTATAACACTATAATTTCGCTTTCTTTCGACTAGATTCACTACATTTGTTAAGAATCAAGATTTTTTAATGATCGCATGACGCCGAACAGCTGTGACATAATTGCTGGCTCGGTCGTTCGAGATTCGTTCTAGGTTTAATTTGCAGTAATAGAATTTTATGCGCAGTAGAATATAGCGGAAGGATACATCGTACAATGAGCGAAGCTGTTCGCAAATCGCTGCCATAGAATGTTCTGACATATACCTATCGCGAAATAATCTACTTAATTTACGCTTCAAGGTGGAACCTTTGACTTTCGAGTCACTGTGAACTCGCGTTATTTTTCAACTTCTATTTGGTAACACACGGAATTGCACTAACAAAACAGCGACTTGGAGCATTTCAATTCACTGATATACCATCTAAACCTGTGATCAGTAAGATTTCACTGGTCTTTAGTGTCACAGTATGAACTGGCCTAGTTTAGAAAGACGAGTTGTAAATAGCATGGTCTTCATAGTGCCTGATTTCTAAGACAAACCCGGAAATCGCCAGCAGTGTTACAAAACAAAACACCTGTAATTTACGAGCAATTTTGTTAGTTTAGCAAACAAGTCAGGATGTCCATGAATAATAATGATACCCTGAAATCTGAGACTTGTAACATTCCACTCTCCACGTACAAAAAATCGTTGTAATCTAAATAAAGTTTTATGTTTACTGTTGATAAAAACATTTATCTAAACGGGACGATGTGAATATATACTAGGTGAAAAGTCACGGGATGACAAATTTTTATTTATCTTAGGAATTTTTAAATTAATCTTTTAAACCTTTTTTTACATTACCAAATGTAAGTAATTTATATATATTACGTTTGTTTGTGGACCAATATGACTGTACGATTTCACCTGGTCAAGAATGATTTTACAGTCATAGCTAGGGCATGTCTCCGAAATACTTGATAATTACAATCATGTAAACAAAACATTTTAAAAATCTAATTTACCTGATGATTCCCTTCGCGTTTTATTTTAATTAGTGGCATTTGTTTTTCTACTGAATTTTCCGTTGGGTGTACAACAGGATATTACAATGAACAGTGGTTCCATATGCAATACTCTCTGTGGTAGAAAATTCTGACTGCTATAAAAGGTTTACTGCAATTAACTCAGTTGTTCTTGAATAAATATAATATATTTTATTCCATTAAAATATTGCCATACTGAATACGTTAGCCCGTTTAATAAGGGAGCAGAATGTACAATTAGCCTTAACAAAAAAACTATAAATGAGAGAACATTATATTAAAAAATATGCTGTTATAAAACATGCAACGGAATTTGGAGTGTTATTGATTTACTTACGTAATTGTTAAATAATTTATTTATGCATAACAATCTTCGGATGCGGTCACAAAATAATGAGTTAAGAGTTAGGGAGAGTATAACAAAACCTGTTCTCTCTCTCTCTCTCTCTCTCTCTCTCTCTCTCTCTCTCTCTCTCTCTCATATATATATATATATATATATATACGAAAAGACACACACATAGACCATTGACTATATTTCTAATTTTTCTTATGAACTTGGTATCAGCCCTCTCTAATGATTGGAATACTAGTGCAAGTAAAATAACCTTAAAAAATTAGCTTTTTTGGTGAATATTTAATCAAATAAAGGTAATATTTTTAGCCACTGGAAACCTTATTTCAGTGTTAATATGTAAACTAATGGCAATTCAAAACCCTCATTCGAGTGACAATGCTGGCAACTTCTCTAACGAACGAAAGCAGTAACTATAACATAGTGTTCCATTTTCCAGTGAGTGTCTCATGCGTGCTCAAACTATAATTTAATGTCAGAGGGAAACAAATAGTTGTTGACACTAGTGCATTAATGTTTAAAGTGCGATCTTATATCATTCTCTATTCATAGCTAGTGCTGTCACGTGTAATTAATAATGAAACGTGCTCGTACGTTTTATGGGCGAACAAGCGAATGTGAGAAGGGAGGGTGAACGGCGAGGGAGAGAGCGAACCCCTCTTTCTCTCGGCCTGGACGTCGGATGCCTCTCTCCANTACGTTTTATGGGCGAACAAGCGAATGTGAGAAGGGAGGGTGAACGGCGAGGGAGAGAGCGAACCCCTCTTTCTCTCGGCCTGGACGTCGGATGCCTCTCTCCATATCATTCCGACTGCGCTGCCGGAACGAAGGAGGAGATAACCGAGAAATATACGTCATCCACACTTGTAGGAGAGGGAGTTTCCCCNACTGCGCTGCCGGAACGAAGGAGGAGATAACCGAGAAATATACGTCATCCACACTTGTAGGAGAGGGAGTTTCCCCAGATAGGTCCCCATGTCACTGGAGCACCGGCCAGCATTTTATTTTACGCTTAACTTCAGTAATCTGTATACGCATCTAAAAGATAAGCAATTTCAAGTTACATATTTTATTTACAAAGTTATATATTTTATCTACTGTGCGTGTATGCTGACTTGGCTCTACCACAACGTAATAACAAAAGGTATTAGAGAGAAATTAATAGTACTGAAATGCAATTTAAATTTAGGAATGAAAGTAACACTATCACACTTTTACATGACATCAACGTCCGTATTGGCGAGAGCATAATCGAAATCAGTGAAAACAATATTAAGGGCACGTTCACGCTTATACACCAGTGACTATCACTGGTGGTTTTACGAACACTGTCGGAAGTTTTTTAACGTATACACTTTACGAAAATAATACTTCATATCAAGCTGAAAATGTAGGAATTTTTAACTTCATTACAATACAAAGTTGGGGACTTTACTACAAATTTGACTTTTTCCTGAGTATATGTAAGAATGCTACCTTGAGTGTAAGGAAAATCACCTTACCCATCACCTTACTCACTCTACCTATATATTTACGTGGTAAATCTGCCAGTAATTTCTTAGAATGCATTTCTGTAGGGTTTACCAACTGATTACAGGATGTGTAATGAAGTTTTGGTTATAGAGTCTTATAAAGTGTAGTGATGAACAAAATACAAAACAGATAAAGCTACCAGTTTTTATTTCTGTCTTGAATTCACTCACGCAGAATCACTTGTAAACACAGCTTAATTTATTTCCTGTGAAGTATTTACTATAGTAATTTTAGTAATATAGCAATCCCTAATAATACAACACATCTCAATCAGAAAGGTGGCTTTCTATTCATCTTATACAAGCGGCAGAGTTTATGAAATATATTTCTATGGTAAGAAATACAACCACGTGGTCGAGTATACGTATTCGAAATGCAAATGGCTGCACGCCACTGGCGACTTTGCAACGCTTTGTCCGCGACCAGAGTCCTCGCGTGAACACACCTATAAAAAAACTTTCTTCGGCAGTGACTGACTGCTGCGAACAGTGAACTCATCACATGTGCTAGGGTTAGACATTGCTGCATCACCGTACTTGTGTCAGACACTACACTATCCGTGTGTGAACCGTCCAGTTCTAACGACATATCTACACGTGACCGACACTGGTAATCGTAGCCGGTGATACAGTGATATATTGTGAAATGTGACATACGGTTGAAATTTTCAAGGAATTATTAGTTTTTTACAGATTATCTTGTAAGGAAATACAAAGTAAATGCTTTTACAGTGAGTCTTGTTGCCGTTAAACACAGGTTTAAGTTAATGGTTTAGGCTGTTTCCCGGAAACTTGCGATAATACTTGTCCGTTTGTAGTGGTAACGTTTGTTGGAAAAAAAACAGCCGTTTACCTCACATAATTGCATTTATTTTTATTTATAGCAGTTTTATATAATTTTTTTACAGCTACCACAAAAAATATATGACCCCGAATACAGTAGGTTATGCAGTTGAATTAGTCACACGAAAATGATGAATCACTAACGGGATTTTCGGAACGAATTAATATGTTGTAATAAAAAATATCTTTACGGAGTTCGCTACTCTACACAAGATGAAATGTTAGAAAAAAATTTTTTTGGCACAGGAAAATATATTACTGACCATTAAAAAAATAATCAACCGAATAAAGATCTATTTATATATTTGCAAATATTTCAGCTAATCAAGGGTGAGATTTACACAGATAGCTAATTTTGTCAAATTTNTGAAATATATTTCTATGGTAAGAAATACAACCACGTGGTCGAGTATACGTATTCGAAATGCAAATGGCTGCACGCTGCTGGCGACTTTGCAACGCTTTGTCAGCGACCAGAGTCCTCGCGTGAACAAACCTATAAAAAAACTTTCTTCGGCAGTGACTAACTGCTGCGAACTGTGAACTCATCACATGTGCTAGGGTTAGGCATTGCTGCATCACCGTACTTGTGTCAGACACTACACTATCCGTGTGTGAACCGTCCAGTTCTAACGACATATCTACACGTGACCGACACTGGTAATCGTAGCCGGTGATACAGTGATATATTGTGAAATGTGACATACGGTTGAAATTTTCAAGGAATTATTAGTTTTTTACAGATTATCTTGTAAGGAAATACAAAGTAAATGCTTTTACAGTGAGTCTTGTTGCCGTTAAACACAGGTTTAAGTTAATGGTTTAGGCTGTTTCCCGGAAACTTGCGATATTACTTGTCCGTTTGTAGTGGTAACGTTTGTTGGGAAAAAAACAGCCGTTTACCTCACATAATTGCATTTATTTTTATTTATAGCAGTTTTATATAATTTTTTTACAGCTACCACAAAAAATATATGNCACAACAAATATATGACCCCGAATACAGTAGGTTATGCAGTTGAATTAGTCACACGAAAATGATGAATCACTAACAGGATTTTCGGAACGAATTAATATGTTGTAATAAAAAATATCTTTACGGAGTTCGCTACTCTACACAAGATGAAATGTTAGAAAATATTTTTTTTGGCACAGGAAAATTTATTACTGATCATTAAAAAAATGATCAACCGAATAATGATCTATTTATATATTTGCAAATATTTCAGCTAATCAAGGGTGAGATTTACACAGATAGCTAATTTTGTCAAATTTATTAAAAATATGTTTTGAAATAATAAAGAAATAAAATAAAACTTTGTAAATATTTCTTATAAAATTTGATAGAATAATGGATATGTTCCTGGCTAAGAGTTCGAATGAAACCCATTTCCACCCAGGTTATTTGGCCGATTCAGCTGCTCGTTGTAATTACTGTTCACTTTGCTTTGGCTGTCACTACATGAAAGTTTTAGAAACCGTTCCTAGTACTTCAAAACTGCGTAATTACGGAATGAATATCCAAACACAGAGATTAATGAATGCCCTTCGCAGTAATTCAGGCTTTCCGAATTCGGAATTTACAGCGTAGTGAATAAGTGGAACAATCAAAACGAGAACTTCAGTTGTAACAAGTCGAATAAAGCCGTATTGCCCAATTAAAATTAACAAACGTTTAAATATGGTTATTATGAACGTTAAATTTGAGTGCATTTAATTAAATAAAATACAACGGAAAATGCATGCAACTTCCATGCATTGTCTTTATCACTCTTCGTAAATATGCAGATATATGACGCTAAATTTTATTTGATGGTTTACGCTCAAATTTGTGGATATACTGGATTTGTTAAGTTTAATAATCGAAGATACATATTTTTTAACCGACCTACCTCGACCGTCAGTTTAGTCACATTTGCAAGCACCAACGGGAATATTAGAAAAAATTTGTCCAATACTCATTATTGTGTGTCATTAATGTTGGCTGAAATAAGAACCGGTTTTGTATAATGTTGTTTATAATTATTTAATTCTTTTTAACCAATTTATAAACAGTAAAATTCGACTTATCGAAAAAATAAAGAGAAAAGATTTAACTTCAGTATTCATTTCGTTCCGTGCATTATATTATATCTGCAAATTAAATAATTCAAATAAGAACGCTGAATATTTACAGATAGAGCACCATGATACTATCTACTTATATTGATACATTTAACTAAAATAAAATATTTAATTATAATTTCCAATTTACATCCTTAATAATTAAATTGTATTGAAATAATTATTTGTTTTAATGAGAATACGTTTTAAAGGAAAAACATATGTAATTCTTGTAGCAATATAGAGAAAGTGTTACGGTGCCATCTCTTTGAGCAGCTTTCAGTTTGTTTGAACGAAGAAGCAGTCAGGAAAGTGAGATTGATTTCCAAACTATAATTTTTGTTGCACCTTTAATTTCACCCAATAAAAATATTATATTGTTACGAAAATGTGTGTCCCTAATAATATATTACATACCAATGAATGTACAAAGCGAAAGAAAAATGTATGCGTAATTTGTTTATCATAGAGTAAACTTTATGTACATATTTCCTTTGCGATATGCGTCAGTGATGGTCAATTATACTAGTATACACATGCATGCATGTAATTTTCATGACACTCTCTAAAAATTATATAATAGAATAATTTCATTTTAAAAATTCTAAGATAATGATTTCTCCACGATATTTGAAGGTAATCATTAGATCATGACATGACGTTCGTCTACAAAGAAACTTTTTGTACCAGTACGTTAAAAATTTTTGGATGATTAAAGTGTTTACTTAGGAAATTTTATTGACACGGTACGTATTTTGGCACTGCAATTTAGGTTTAATTGGTCTTATTTTAATAACTCTTGAAATAAATTCTTGCTTTGAAAATGAAATACTACGTTTTGAAAATTCAAGAGATGGTGGCAATTGGCTTTAAAGTTACTGAGATATTATATTTATTGTTTGAATTTCAGGCGTCACAATAATTCGACATGGCGTGTTAGAGATGTTATCAATTTGCGTGCTTGGTGCACACAGTAGTTACTACCAGTATGCCAAATTGGCTCTAAGTTGGTTACTTTGCCCTTTCTATAATATGCAACAAAAATATTAACAAGACGTAATTCAACATTTATTAAACGATTTAAAATTACATTACAAGAACTGCCAATATCACTAAAATTTGTGCAATAATTTTTTGGTATTTGTTTTAATATTTTTGGAAAAAAATTAATTTCTTGATATTTTAGGTGGCGCTCTCTTACGTTACGACTGATAAAAGACGCATATAAATTACTTTAATTTTAACTAGATACTGCCAACATATAAAACTGGGTTGAAACAAGTATAATGGTTAAATTTGACATTATATAGTAACGTTACTGTTTATATGGCAGCTAATTTGGAATTAAGAAAATGAAACGCTGAAACCTATATATTTATGGTAGACCACTATAGAACTACTTGGATGCTAAATTTGATAGCNTAAGAAAATGAAACGCTGAAACCTATATATTTATGGTAGACCACTATAGAACTACTTGGATGCTAAATTTGATAGCAGAAAAAAAGGCAGTATTCTAGGTTATAGTTTTTATGCTTGCATAAGAAATGTGAGCATACAAAGTTTTCTGAAGTTGGTACGTTTGGTATATATGACATACAAACCATCAACGTTCATCGGAATGTACTTTATAAAATAAGTTTTCATTTTAGATTTACGAATATATTTAGGGTATTTTTACATAGTACGAATTGTGTGCCGAATTTGGTGGGATTATTTTAAGCGGTTCCCGAAATATCATACTAGCCGTATATTTCAGATTGCGCTATATTAAAAAATGGCAAAACTGCTGAGTAATTCTTGAGATATGACATAGCACCAAAATCTTAAAGGTAACGTAATTTTTAAAATTTGAATCTGTAATTTTCAAATAATATAAAAGTCTGGTGTCCTTACTAAATATATACGTGTAAAGACTTTAGTGAAATTGACGCGCCGGTTCAAAAGTGTAAGGAATACATATCCTTAAACATACAATCATTTAACGTTGTAACACTACATTTCCTGTGGAAATACGGCTCGAATTAATTAATACACACCATGCCATACATATAAAAACTTTTCTTCTGATCAGATGCAGAGATTATTTTGTGAACATTTAAATATTAACGTGGCACTTAATATTTGTATTACATGTTAATTAATAGTGGCGTGATAATTTCCTTACAAACACTAAATGAGATATGTAATCTTTTAGTNATTTGTATTACATGTTAATTAATAGTGGCGTGATAATTTCCTTACAGACACTAAATGAGATATGTAATCTTTTAGAGACATATTTGTCATTTCCCTCTCCTTCGGGAGGTGAAATGATCTTCAAAGACTGGTTATCCCCGGGAACTGATATANGACATATTTGTCATTTCCCTCTCCTTCGGGAGGTGAAATGATCTTCAAAGACTGGTTATCCCCGGGAACTGATATACGTTATAGTATTTTAATTACATTAAATGAAATAAGAATTCTGCAGGAGTTTCAAATAATAAAAATAAGAACCCGGTACAGATAAGTACTTATGTGATCTGTTGAGAACCCTTTCTATATTATTTTTGTTGTAAACATGAAATCATAAATATTTATTGTGTTTAACTCTTCCATATTGCGTGGTATATTAAAAAACTAATTATTTGAAGCGCTGTGTAATGTATCACACTGTTTATAGGTACATATTCCAGCCTAACGGCATTTCAGTGTTATAGTTCACTTTTTATAATAGTGCGAAACAAAAGGTACCGAACGTTCTATATTAAGTACATTGATATTATTGATCAAATTCTTGTGCTTTCGTATCTATATACATCCTATACATATAAATGTCTAGATACTTAAATTACTTAAAGATTTCTCTTTTCACATTTTCACTTCCCTCGATACACCTCTCTCAGCACCAGGAACAACGAATACGATGAGTTAAGAAGCTGAAACAAATAAAGAAAATGTTATACTTACATAGCATTTAAAATTCTTGGGAAGCAATTGTTTATTACCCATTCAATGTTACAAAAATACATCTTAAAACCTTAATGCAATGGATTCAATTAATTGGTATTCTATGTAAAGTAATCATTAGAAGTGATACTGCGATGTGGTAAATTGCTCATAAAGAAAATTAAGAGATGCAAAATGTTTTGGATGTGACTGTACTGAAAATTTTCATGAGAATAGCCGCTCAGCCATCTGCGATTCAGAACTTAAATCGTCTAAATACTAATGTTTATTTGCAAAATTAATGCTCTCAGAATTGTTTTGTAAATAAAGCTCAGATATTTACCATAAAATAAAATTAATAAATTTAATTTTCTAATTAAAGCTTAAAACTACATTGAAGCTTAAAGTAGAGTTTACGAAATCATGTAACACTTGAATCTTTTTCCTTCTTTGTGCGATAAAAAAATGTATTCCCAGGCATTCCATGCTAGTTGTTTCGATGATATACATGGTGATGGATATATTTTAAGAAACTTCTTCATTCAGGAGGTAATATGGAGGTTAAACAAGAAATTAGGCTCACTGAACAAGGAATTCAGGAAGTGAAACAGAAAATTAGGTCCACCAAAACTTATCTTGCTCCAGTGGCATTGCAATTGTTTTAATTCCATCTATTGTTTTGTTTTGAGAAAATGTTTATAACACGCATTTTCACAAATATAACAAAAAAAAATTTCAAAAAATTGGCAAATCAAATTATTCTTAAGGATGCCGAAAATTAAAAGGCGCACTTTACCCACACAGACACAGTGTACACAGTTCTGTGTATAACACACATGAAGGGTACTTTTGGCAGCTACTGTCTATAATACGAGACTCCATGCCCAATGATCTTCCCTGTGAATTACAGATTCGTAAAATATGTTTCCGTTCGAAGATACGAATGGTTCTTATTTTTGTATTTGTTTAGACGATCACAAAGCCATTGGTTGCCATAACGACCTAAGCAGCAAAGAACAAGCAGTAAACAGTTGGCCGACTGTTGGCAGTGGTCGCAAATGTTGGAATTTAGGACTCTCAGCGTTTCTTATGGAGTTGACAATCAGATGATGCCAATAAAAGTGACCTTACCTAATGTGGGTCAATTCTCTCACAATGATTGTTGGAATTGAACAAGAATACCACAATCAGACGATATAAAAAAAATGGAAACTCTTACTTATTGCTGGAAAAATATTAGCAGCAAGTTTGTGGGAGGTTTATGGCATGCCAACTATACAGTGTATTATTGTGAGATAGCAAATAGCGTATGTGAATTCACTTCATTTTTTATTTCATGCATACGTGAAGTAAAATTATCGTGTGACATTACTGGTAATAGGCAAAAAATAATTGTTTCTAGATCAAAAACTTGCAAAGCATAAGATTTGAAAAATGGTTTTATTTTGCATTTTAAATGCTACCTGAAATTAATTCGAAACTAAAATACTAGTCTTTCGAACAAAACACATAATCCTAACATTGACGTGTGATGCTAACATAGATTTTGACTCTAGTGAAGTTAACGATGCAACTTTTATGTGTGAAGAGTATTCACATTTATTTAACGTGGCCCTACGTCAGAGCATGGTAGNGAAGTTAACGATGCAACTTTTATGTGTGAAGAGTATTCACATTTATTTAACGTGGCCCTACGTCAGAGCATGGTAGAGGAGTCTGTAGCATTCTAGATTATGGGATCAACGGGTGTAATTTTGATTCCATGCTCTTCCAGAGAGATTTAGCAATGATGAACGAATAATATAGTTAACGTTTATTATGATGGCAAATTAGTGATGGTTATTTGGACAAAACATAATTAAATCTTTGGTTTCCAAAATGAATGGTAAGCTGGTTTAAAGTGGTCGATAGTTGAGATGTAGGTGGCAAATAGCTGGGCTACAAGTGGTCAATAACTGGGGTACAAGCGGCTTGCCAACAGTTGGCTGTCACCAGTTGGCTAACATTACGATAGGCCGGAAGCAGTAGGCCAGTGTGGGCCACTGTCGCAACTCGTGGCTCACTGATGGTGCCAAAATGCTTGGGCTACAGTTGGCTACGCAGAAACGGGCGGCTTATGTGCAGGGGGCCACGGTAGTGTAGTAGGCAGACTACTCGCCTTCCACCTAGGTGAACAGGAGTTCGATTCCCGGTGGGGTCACTCTCAAATTTTCGCATGTGTGGGAATCGTGCCGGACGATACAGTTGGTAGGCAAATTTTCTCGGG
>NQII01004516.1:176963-202308 GCA_002778355.1 Clitarchus hookeri
ATGATCCCCATTGGCTAGACTGCCGGCTGGTGCGTGCGGCTTGAGTTCACCATATAAGTGGCTGTTTCACATCTGTATTCTTGACTACTCTGTAGCACAGCACGCATAAAAAAAGTTATTCAGAATCACCTGAAGTCATAATTTATATCAGGAGTGGACAGTGAAGTGGATTAGAGCGTCTCTTATCACTGCGGTCTTGAGAGCTGACGAGGGTGAAGCGATCTGAGTACGACCACCGAGGGAATGCGAGAGGGGATTAAAGAGGAGATCCCTGAGAAATTTATGTTAGCATCACACGTCAATGTTAGGATTATGTGTTTTGTTTGAAAGACTAGTATTTTAGTTTCAAATTAATTTCAGGTGGCATTCAAAATTCAAAATAAATAATATTTTTTTTTTATCTCATGCTTTGCAGGTTTGCGATCTATAATTTTTTTTTTGCCGATTGCCAGTAATGTAACACGATAATTTTACTTCCCGTATGCATGAAATAAAAAATGATGTGGATTCACATAAGCTATTTGCTATCTCACAATAATACACTGTATAGTTGGCATGCCATAAATTAACCTTGAAATNGTGGATTCACATAAGCTATTTGCTATCTCACAATAATACACTGTATAGTTGGCATGCCATAAATTAACCTTGAAATTGTCGCTAATATGTCCACAGCAGCGACATTTCGCATGTCATAAGTGGCTACGAGTTTGCTGCTAATATTTTCCCAGAAGTAGGTAACAGTTGGCAATCGAACGCTGTTCGTCGTGGTGGGAGGCGAGACGTCTGCCCACTGCACCACTACGCAGGCCTCTGGTTAAACCTGGTGGGACTCACCGCGACGAACGTCTCGAGGGAGAGAAGCCGGAACTTGCCTGCCGTCAGCGCGCAGGGCCTCTGGGCGCGCGTCATCACCACGACGACGGCCTGCCGGAGCCGTCCGGAGCCTCCGGGCCAGCCGCTGCAGAACGCCGCCTCCCGGAGCCGACAGCTCTGCACACAGACCGGCAGAACAGCGTCAGCGCTCTCCCACTCACAGAAAAAAAAATTATTTACCCCTATTACTCTGTGTCCGACTGCCCACACATGGTGTGACGGGCAGTGAGGAAGCCTACTTTCTTATATTGAGAGAGAGAGAGAGAGAGAGAGAGAGAGAGAAGATATTTGGGTGGCTCTTAACATCGGGGTCTTGGGAGTCGATGAGGGTGAAGTATTAGAGTATGGAGCAGCGCCCGAATGAAAGGGCGGGGTGAGTGGAAGATCCCCGAGAAAACCTTCTGCGGCATCGTCCGGCACGATTCCCACATGCAAAAAGTTCTGGAGCGACCCCGACCAGAATCGAACCAGGCTCACCTAGGTGGGAGGCTAGCAGCCTAATCACTACATCAACGCCGCCCGTGTTATATTGAGAATTGTAATTTTCAAAGTGACAAATGGGACATTTTACAGTTCGTAATAACGAAATAAGTCAACACAGTAAAGTTATATGTAAAAAAAAATAGGAATGTGGCATTGTCGGGGACATGTCCGTGAGTTGTACGTGAATAACATATGCATTAGCATGCAATTCTTTCGTTAGAGCATAAGAATGAAATATAACTACCAAACGGACCCTTTCGCTTATGGCTACAATCATGATATTTAGGCAATACTTTTCGTTCGACACCAAAATCAGTGCACTAGCACACCCGAGTCGCGAGATTACAGCCGTGAAATGTTCGCCCACGCATACAGCATACAACTGCCGTCAGTCGCCGTGGGACTGCACACACGCCCTGCGCATACGGAGCGCAAACTCAGAGGCCAATTTTTTTTTCAATCTTGTTACTTGTTACGAAGTTAAAGGATCGGAATGGAACATCCTGCAGTTTTTGTATCGCCGTTTCCGTTCTGGTACCCCATGTGTCGGTCTGGCTTTAAAAGAGTATTCACGTCAGATTTATTGGACAAAATTAAATTAAGATAATTTTGGAAAACCTACTATATGTATGCCAGAGAGNAGTATTCACGTCAGATTTATTGGACAAAATTAAATTAAGATAATTTTGGAAAACCTACTATATGTATGCCAGAGAGAGAAATACTATTTAATGTAAGTTCAGAAAGAATTATATAAATGAAAAAAACTAGCTGAGCACAGGCAGATCTGCGCCACTTTGCTTTGCGGAACGCGATCAAAGCGAGCGCAGAAGGTAGTGGTACCCGTTTATCTCCTACATAATGATATTTTACAGAAAAGTATCTCTCTGCTCACTTGCAGTTCCGTTGATGTCTTTCGATATATGCAAAAAGAAAATGAAAAACGAGAAAACTACAGCCCAAGCAGCAAACGTCAGTTGGCCCATTCGTGCATATCTGCTTGTACACGAGCGGACCACATACAGTTCTCATAATCAGTTAACAGTCAACCACTGCAATGCACCCGTAGATGATTGTGGCCCAAGTGACGCCTCTACCAGTCAGTTAACAGTCAACCACTGCAATGCACCCGTAGATGATTGTGGCCCAAGTGACGCCTCTACCAGTCAGTTAACAGTCAACCACTGCAATGCACCCGTAGATGATTGTGGCCCAAGTGACGCCTCTACCAGTCAGTTAACAGTCAACCACTGCAATGCACCCGTAGATGATTGTGGCCCAAGTGACGCCTCTACCAGTTAGCCGCATCTGGGCTACTGTTCAGATAACGTCCATGCAGCCAAACATAATCTGCCCACAAGCGGCCCGCATCTGGGCAACCAACTGTACCAGCACCATCAGTGGGCATGTGTGGCAGCAGAGGCCCACTGGCTTTCTGACTCTGGCCTGCCGTAAGTAAACCACATGTCGTCAGCCAACTGTTGACAATCCACTTGTGGCCCAGCTATTGGCCACTTGTGGCCCAGCTATTGGCCACTTGTTTCCTACATGTAAGAAAGCTTGTCACGCATTTTCAAAAGCAAAAAAGAAAAACAATATTTTACCCAAATGAAATATATTTATTTACCGTATTCATACGTATATGTTATCTTCAGCATTATTTCACAACTACTAAATTTCTTTGGAAGAAACTGATATCGAACTTATAAATCCTTCGCTCACACTCTATAATGATATAATCTACTCTACAATGCATGAACGTAAAATGTTATCAGTAAATCTGAATAATTTCTACACATACATGTTACACTATTAGCTTTTCTTTAGATAGTGTTTTGTCAATACTGGAATTTCTGTGTTTTGTTTANCTACACATACATGTTACACTATTAGCTTTTCTTTAGATAGTGTTTTGTCAATACTGGAATTTCTGTGTTTTGTTTAAAAAAAAACTAGTATTTTAGTTTAGGGTTACTTTCAGGTGAAATTTAAATCATAAAATTACGAGTTTCTTTTTGCGTGTGATGTTTTGCAAGTTTCCAGTCAAAAACTATGTTTAGGGAAATGATCTTTTTGAGTGCACATAATTTTTACTTCATACATGTGTAAAATAAAAAAGGCAAGTGAATTCACATACGCTATTTGGTACTGCACAACAACATATAGTCGGCATGCCATAAACGACACATACGCTTGCTGATAATGACTCTNTACGCTATTTGGTACTGCACAACAACATATAGTCGGCATGCCATAAACGACACATACGCTTGCTGACAATGACTCTTCAATAATAAGGAACAGTTGGCATACCACAAAAGGGCCATAAGTATGCTGCAATTACGCCCGCAGCAGTTGGCAACAACAGTTGGCATGCCATGCGTGGTCCATAAGTTTGCTGCTTGTATATCCCCAACAGTAAACAACATTTGGCATGCCATTAGTAGCCCATTGGAATGCTACTAATACATCCGTGGCAGTAAGTAACAGTTGGTATACCATGATTGGGCCACACCTTTGCTGCTTGTATCTCCCCAGCAGTAAACCACTGTTGGCATGCCGTAAATGGCCCATAAACGCGCTGCTAACGTTCTCCCAGCAAGTAACAGTAAGGGATTTCGTTTATCATCTGCTCGTGGGGCGTCTGCTGAATTCTTACAGTTATTGTGAGAGCACAGACCAACATTACGATTATTTGAAATAAAATATGTACTGTCACTTTAGTTGATATGACCTAATTGTCAACCAAACAAGAAATGCTGACAATCATAAATGCGAACGTTTGCCACCACTACCAACAATTGGCTAACTGTCAACTGCTAGTTGTTTGCTGCTTGGGAGTGAAAACGAGTCCTAAAACATCGTCCTGCTCTATTTCTCTGATCGCTCCTCTCCCGACACGGAGATACATTCTCGATTTCCGGTGGAGTTAAAACAGGATCTGCGCATGTGGGGAACTTAGCAGATTTCGCCACTGCTTTGTGAATTTACTAGGAGTGCTGCCTTTCCCCCCAGACCATTATAAGACTTTTTACATTGCTGCTCAGTCTACATCTCGCTTCGCAACTCTCTTCAAACAATTAAACACGTCACACGCCGCATTTCTAAAGAAAATCCTTTTACTACTCTTGTGATGCACTCATGCATCATAACGTACACCAATGCTTTTATACATATTACCGAAACTTAATAGTGTAAGTTCGCCGGCAGCAAAATTTTAAAATGTAGTACATTTGTCAAATAATTTATTAAATATATNAAACTTAATAGTGTAAGTTCGCCGGCAGCAAAATTTTAAAATGTAGTACATTTGTCAAATAATTTATTAAATATATCTATTCTACAATTATATCTTACAATGTTGTCATTTTAACATAAAAAATATTACAGTATTAAAAACTACCAAAAAATGAGAGAGGAATAAATCAAATAATTGGACCGCATTTTATGTACTCTGATGTCAACTTCAATTTCCAGTCACAACATCCCTAGGCCTATCGTATTTTTCATTATCTTTTAATAATGAAAGACAATAGGACATACTCATTCCTAAGAAGATATTTCTAAATACACCTCTTTCTACTAACTTTGTAATTGATTTTTAAAATAATGTTAGTAATGAGTGGAGAGCTCTCTTAATTAAAAATGTTAATTTAGACTATATGTCGCTTCTTACAAGAGTGTCATTGATGGAAATACAGAAATAACTATTAATATAAAAAGTTGATAACTCCCTTCTCTAAAATATTCGATATTATAAAAAAATTATAATTAGCATAATATTTATAGTTCACATTAAAACTAGTATTCCCATACTCAATTGCTTCAGTCAAAATGGGAAAATATAAATTAGAAATGTATTCTAAAATTAAGAGTAAGTAAGTGTTTCCCTGTACTCTACAGAAACTATTACATAACCATGAGATTTGAAGAATAGCATGCGTAATGAATGCAACGCTAGTCTGGTGGAATTAAAAACGAAGCAATCATTATTACACCTTCACCGTATTTAACTTTTGTAGTATTTGAGTCGGATCGGTATACACAAAGTCTATATTAAGATAACTCAAACTTATTTGTATCTAACGTGGCCTATTAAAATTTTTCGAACTGATTTTAAACATTATATTCAAATGCACTCAAATAAGTCTTTAAGTTTTCATTTTAAGTGACAACCGCAAATGTACACATCCAAGAGTGAGCTGATTTTTTATTAATATTGCGGGTAAATTAAGTAAATTTGCAATGACGTAGTACCCCGTGCAATTCAGTCATTTACTTTCTTTGTTATATTTTTATTTATTGCATAATGATAACTTTAAATGCTAATAAAAATGTGAACAATATTTTAATACCATCCACACAAAAAATTGTATTTATTTTACTTCTAAGCATTTGATTAAAAATGCATATAACTGAAAATTTCTAACTATTGAATTAAATTACCTCATGTAATAGAATACTTCCATACCAACAGAACAGAAGAACTTCAAAAAATGCTGTTATTAAATACAGAAGGAATTTCATGCGTGTTGTACTGTCTGCTACATCCTGCGAAAATAAAAATGCATACATAAGGACAATATTTCTTAATTTCTCTCATACATGATTTAAAACCGAAGTGTAAATAGGAATAATATAAAAGAAATACTTGTCCATACTTACCAGCGTGGCTTGAAACCCTGATAAGCAAATTATGAATAGACTAATGAGATACTGTATCAGAGATCCCATACAGAAAACTCGTTCCAGCGTCTCAGCATTACTGCAAAGATACAAGTGAAATTAATGATATATTGAATTTATCTGTTGATAAATGTTAATTTTAATACTTCGTTTTCTAGATTGTACTTTTACACTACAATAATTACGTAAAACAGAATTATTTTACATTGTTTTTTTATTACTTTTAAGCGTTTATAATCACAAATTGTTATATAATATGCCTTTACACTTTAAAATATATTCATAAAACATAAAACTAATATTATTTATAAGTATTCAAAACGTTTGTCCAAAAATTGGCGTTTTTTAACCTAGAATTGTATTAACAAAACATTGGTTTGATTTTTTATAACGCCGCGAATTCCATCATTATATTTATTTATTTTTTCATACTTCATATAAGAGAATTTACGATTGCAGTTATTGAAATTTTGAGCTCTTTCGACTCGTAGCAAATGTTTCATTCACTGGTTCTCATTTATATCAGAAATGTTCTAACATAGTAAAACAAATGTATACAAATTAATTTTTTTACACAAGCAGTTGAGCAGTTGCCTTTAGACATTGTTATTACTTTATGGCTGAAATGCAATTACGTTTCCTTTATTAATGAAACACCATCATAGTCATTAACAAAATAAAGATTCCTAATCAATATGTAACTTTATGTTAACGATTTATTACAACCGTTTCCTGCAATATCGATAGCGAATCATTGGATTTAATATACGAAAAGAGTACAAATGAAAGAAATGGGAAACGATTACCAGTGAAGGGAGGAACAAACCAATTGATTGTATGTTTTAAAAGTATCTATAAAAATACCCAAAAATCTTTAGTATAATTATTGTGTTTTTTTAAATAAATACATAGCGAGCATATAATATGTGTTTCAGGTTTAAACAACGCGTGATTACCTTTAAAATCGCGATGTTTAACTATGTGAAAATGAGAAAATCTCAGGATATATAATATGGTTTTCTAAATATTTCGTTTAGACACTAAGTTCATTCCATATATTATTTCCAACAATTCAATTAAAAAATTTGGTTAACTCTGCAAACATCACATATTTTTCATCACATGTTTTTATATTTACCTCAGTGCTCTTTGGTGCATACAGATACAATGCACTAAATTATTGTAAGCTTTGTCGCAAACTCTGTCGAAAGAAGTGACAGACGAACCATTGCTTTCTTGGTCTGGAAACAGAATTTCATTTATAACGGCTCTGTGTTCGTATTTTATGGGCAAGCCTATTTTTTTCTGTTGAATACAGAGTCTTTTTCTTGAATCCAGATTAACAACATCTGTGTCCCTGGAGCTAATATCAACTTCTGACTCTGCTCTGATGGCTTCGCCGCGTGCCAGCGTCGCAGAGATGATTTCAAATCTGGCGCATACCTTGATTGCCAGAACGATGAATAAGGTGTCAGTGGCGACGGTGATGGCGCTGAAAAGATTCGAACCTGCGACCTGCATGACGTACGCGATCTCATAGTAAGGGGACGTGGAGGAGTCGAAGGGGTACCAGGAGATCTGGGGCAAAGTCATCTCATCGCTGGGCGTGGTCCACTCATGGACGACTGGGGCACAAGACCAGAATATCACCAGGGCAGAGCCGAGTCCAAAGTAGGAGGCTGCAAGACTCCTAGATCGGCTCTCGGCTGCTTGCGCTATACGGACGCTGCTCTCGTCAAAGCAGAACTCTGGATTACCGAGGTCCTCCACCAGCGAGTGTATGTCCTCCTTGAAGACAGACACCAGGAGCATCTTCGCTACTGAAGAGATCACGAGGAGGAGGATGCAGGATATGCCGGTGACCCGGGTGAGATCCCCCCAAGAGTTGTGCACTTCCACAGCCTGGCAGACGATCATCGTGAGGAGAAGCGTGACAGCAAAGAACGTGTGCAGCCGCTTTGCCCAATTCAGGACGATCCTTCCTCGACGGTATTCATGCCAGGCCCCACAAATTTTTAAGACGGATATGCAGAACCAGGCGCCCATTCTACTTTGAAAGTTCCGCCCGATTACAAGGAGCTTCAGCAACTCTCGCTACGACGAAGAAATGGAATGATGGCCTGCATCATCTTCTTCATCAACTTTGCGTCCCTTGCTTTCGTGAAGGCTCGTAAGTTATTCAGCAAGACGTAACGATCTTGCTCGTCAAGAACGCAATTAGGACCTTTAATTGTGTCCTAACGTCGCTCAATATGGCAGTCGTAATTAGACTGACTTGGTGGCGCAATCCTTCCAGTTAACGTAACGTGCTTGACAAGGCACTCACCGCATTAAAGGACAAAAGATAGTGCATACCCTTCCGAGGATTCTTATTACTACTCCGTTATTGTAATATTCTGTTTGGCAGAGATGGCGAGCGGCTGTTTAATATCTAGCATATGCTTTCAGACTGGAAACCCTAGAGTATTATCCTGACGATGTTTAATTTTCCCAGCTATAATACTATTTTTCCCCCTGACGAAATGACGAAATAAGATTCCCATTGATATCAATAGCGCGGACCTTTTCAAAAGTCACTGTTACGTAATTTGGAAAGACTCACTTGATAAGTCACTTTGTATATACCGTGTATTAAAACACAGTGTATTTATTACAAATATATTAATAACAATCAGTGACTGAAACCAACTTACTCTTGTACAAACATTTGTTTATTCATGTAATTATATAGTAGTAATTTTCCACTTTCAATAGTAGCACTTGTGAGAGAATTGTTTTGCATTAAGAAGAATTATTAAACAGATGACAACAGTATGTCTGGCACCATTTGTGGGAACCGTACGGCTTTTGAGGTTCGCTGAATGCTCCCTGTCTTAACGTGTCAAGAAATATGTTGACTTTTTTTACAGAAGAAGTTTTCATAATATATTGGTAGCTGATGTCGCTAACGTAACAGAACTTGACTGAAGATGTACGTTGTTTAATATTATTTAGATTATAAATCGTTTTGACAATTTCGTATTTAACAATTTCTTTAAATACATTTTAACTTAGAAACGAACCTACAACTATTTTACAAGCAAGTATGTATTTTTTTTTAACATTTCTGGTAACCAGTATTTTTTTGATAATTAAAATAAAGGTTTTAATGCTTTAAGTAATACTAACTAGGTTTATTTAGTTCAAAATCGTTTTGCGGTAAAAAACCATGTAGCAAACAACAGCTGTTAATAGTTTGCTAACTGTTGGCAGCGGTGGCAAACGTTAGCATTTATGACTGTCAGCATCTCTTACAGCGTTCACAATCAGTTTATATAAACAAAGGTAACAGTACCTGATTTTTAAATTATCGTAATATAGGTCAATGCTATCACAATGATTGTTAGATTTCAACAGACGTCCCACAAGCAGATGATAAACGAAATGCTAACTGTTACTCACTGCTGGAAAAATATTATCAGCGTGTTTATAGGCCATTTACGGCATGCCAACTGTCGTTTACTTCTAGGGACATACAAGCAGCAAACGTGTCGCCCACTCACGTAATGCCAACTGTTACTTACTGCCGTGGATGTATTAGTAGCGTGCTAAATGCTGAGGATAGCATTTATGAGTATGGTAAATAAATCAATTTTATTTGGGTGGAACATAATTATTGTTTGGCTTTGAAAACGCATGGCAAGTGGCCTCTATGTGGGCCACAAGTGGCCAATAGCTGGGCCACAAGTGGCTTGCCAACAGTTGGCTGACGACATGTGGTTTACTTACGGCAGGCCAGAAGCAGAAAGCCAGTGGGCCACTGCTGCCACACATGGCCCACTGATGCTGCTATGTGTCCGGGGTACATTTGGTTTCGCAGAAGCGGGCCGCTTGTGGGCAAGTTGTATTTTGCTACATGGACGTTATCTGAACTGTGACCCAGATGTGGCCAACAGCAAGAGGCATCGTGTGGGCCACAAGCATCTGCGGATGCATTACAGTGGCTGACTGATTGTTAACTGATTACGGAAACCGTATGTGCGCCGCTCATGTGCAAGCAGATTTACACAAGTGGGCCAACTGACTTTTGCTAATTGGGTATAATAGACACGCTGATTGCCACTGTCCAAGTAAAGTTTGCTGCGATAGGGTAATTAGTTTTTAACATCGGTTTAAAGGTGCAATATTTAAGTATGTGGACGCTGAATTTAATTGTTATACGTTTGTTTAAAGTCACATTAGTAGAGAGGTTCTCAAATAGTAGTCCACGGACACCTGTGGACCGTGACCAGGTACCAAATGGCCTGCGAAATTATGCAAATGTGCATTTAATACGGAAAGGAACATAAATTAACGCTTTAGAGATTAATAGTATTTTTCAATTTCATGGAGGCCAATAAAGAAAAACCAAATAAGGGCAGTAATACAGAATTGTTTTTCAAACATCATCTCTGCCACTCGGTTGGTAAATTGATTTAACATAATGCTAACCAAAGTTAGGAATTCTTTCGTGCTTTATATCCAGTTTCACCTCAGTAGTCAGTGAATGTAATATTCTTTACATAAATCTATCCGGAACCTTAATTATTTATTGGAGTACTTACCTGTGTAACCATACATACGAGTTGTACTAAGATATACTAGTCTATTTTAATTACATTTGGGAAATACATATTAATTAATATAACATAATTTGGATATATAAAGTATCGCTTATTTAAAGTATTCATACTAACCTATTAATTCTGTAATATATATATGTATATATATGTACGTAACAACATATTCTTCCGTTTACATTGAATAACCTCATTTTTNAATTCTGTAATATATATATGTATATATATGTACGTAACAACATATTCTTCCGTTTACATTGAATAACCTCATTTTTGGTTAAATTACATACATACAATTTGTCGATAAATTATAATATTTATATTATAATCAATACGCATTGAAAGAAAAAGATAAAAGGTATACTAGAAATGTCTCACAATAAATACTCATTGTCAAATATTTCTGAGATGAGTTGTGGTGTGTTTTTAAAACTTTATTTTTTATTACTGACAAATTTGCGTTTTCAGGTAAAACTACACGTGACGCATTTTTTAAGTTGTGTGTAAAATATGTTTGTATGTTTGATGATATAAACGCACTGGGTTGTTTCCTCCTATATGTTTTTCTTTTAGATTTGTGTAAACGATTGGAAGGATTACTTAGTGGTAACGCGAAACTATAACTTAATCGGAACTTCAGACATGTAGGAGGTAACGATCAGTAGCTATACTATATCCAGGGTATGTACGCTGCAATTGTGTAAATATGTGTGGTACATAGAAAAGTAATTCAGAATATTTGACGGGAATTAGGGAACAATCTGCCATCCACCTACTTTGGCTCGAAAATGTGACTTCGCGGAAGCTGAACAAACACATTATCGGCTCACCTACCATGAGATGTTCTCCGCGTTTGAGACCGGGAAGCTAGAGAGCAATAAGAACGACACTGCAACGTCCATTATATGTGACATTTCCACTACGTGCAAGTCCCTGAAACTGGAGTGCGGTGTTTTCATCGTACTGCGTCAACCTATAAGACTTGAGGCAGTGACCAAAGCATTACATTACTGGATAATCTTTAGCTTCTCTCGTGTCCGGGTGGTACGTTTTGAGAAACAGCAGTCTGAAAACCCTCCGGCTTAACAACGCTGAAGAACTCCAAATTAATTTTTATAGCATGCGTGATATCTTTAAAATAACTTTCCGTACTCGTTTGAGTTATAATTTCTTATCGCAGGAGACATGTTTAATAGTTTTCTAAAAAAATTAATTATTATTATTTTGACCATGTGTGCGGACTCTTTCCACCTCAATATTCACCACAACTTTCCATTACAACGTCTGCAAGATACTGCCCCACAGTACAGGTAAAATAATCTCATAAAGGAATATATGGAAAGCATTATTACTAAAACAAAGACTATAAATAAATTTGACACTATCTTAGCCTTTCCAGGTTGGTAGGATTGTAAAAACAAATAACGATGATTTCACTTTTTTTTTGGTGGTATAGTTGTTCCTTCAAATTTTCTTTTCGTCCGAAATTCCACTCAGCTTTGTTTACAAAGCACACAAAAACAGTTTAACAAACATTGAACTTGATATACAATGCTATAAAATTTTCAATTCGCTTATCCTGAAATACATATTTATAATATGCACTACTAATATTATACACAATATATTTTACAATTATGATCTCCTCAGATTGTGTAGGCTATACGGGAGGCTCCCCAGAGGAAACGCATTAAAAACTCAGTACTTCACTCTTACCGTTGACCACAGCATTCAATCAGTTCTGGAGCCGAAGTTACTCCCCTCACGTTATACCTTAGGAATTCGATAGNTATAAATAAATTTGACACTATCTTAGCCTTTCCAGGTTGGTAGGATTGTAAAAACAAATAACGATGATTTCACTCTTTTTTTGGTGGTATAGTTGTTCCTTTAAATTTTCTTTTCGTCCGAAATTCCACTCAGCTTTGTTTACAAAGCACACAAAAACAGTTTAACAAACAATGAACTTGATATACAATACTATAAAATTTTCAATTCGCTTATCCTGAAATACATATTTATAATATGCACTACTAATATTATACACAATATATTTTACAATTATGATCTCCTCAGATTGTGTAGGCTATACGGGAGGCTCCCCAGAGGAAACGCATTAAAAACTCAGTACTTCACTCGTNCCTCAGATTGTGTAGGCTATACGGGAGGCTCCCCAGAGGAAACGCATTAAAAACTCAGTACTTCACTCTTACCGTTGACCACAGCATTCAATCAGTTCTGGAGCCGAAGTTACTCCCCTCACGTTATACCTTAGGAATTCGATAGTGGTTCACTTGTGTACCCCAATAACTAATCAGTACAGATCCATATACTCTTCCCACCAAACACGTTGCGATGCTGGTAGTTCTCGACTGATTCGTAGCTCCTCTGTTCCTTTTTCTCCAACTCAAAAAATACTGTCGTCTCAGTAATTCTGCACTGCACAGATTCCTTCGTGCTCCAGAAGTTCCTTGATACTGCTCTCCCGAGAAGTCACTCATCTCGGAATGTGCCCACGAGTTCCTTCCTAAGTGCATATGAAGCATCACCACAATAACTGTTAAAACTATTTCTGCTGCACGACTAATTCTCAATTCTGCTGGAAAAAAAGTTGAGGTCCCACAGTTATACTTTAACTCTAGTAGCATTTAGCTACCCACAGCATAGGGTGGCGTCAATCATGGTAACACGATGAGCTACTTCTATTCTGACGACGTCTTCCTCCTTCGCCGAGAGGCTTCTGCTCTAAGCCTCCCCCTTATTCGCCGGAATATGTTTGCTCTGCATAGCTCCGCCCCGGTTTAATATATACACGCATTACTACCCCTCCCCGTGAACCCCGCATCAAGAGCCGCTTGGAAAAGTTCCAAGGATAGCCAAGAATGATCCAAAACAGTCTAAACCTTGCATCGTTCTCTGCCAAAACATTACATCGTTCTTCCACCTATCACATATGGCTAGGAAGGACACTTGTGCGCAGCACAATACCCTAAGCAGCTGTGTTCGGCAGGTAGGAACACTCCAAGGTGACCTTGCATTATTAGGTGATTCCAGCCATAAGTTAGCTTCCGCATGTACAAGATTCTTCTGCCAGTCACGAAATTCCTGACACTGGCTGCGAATGTATGAAAACACTTTCAGGATTCAAACATGCAACAGATGTGATAAAAATATCCCATCACACATGCTGCATCACAGTTCAAGCACCAGCTAGGCAGGACCCTTGAGATACCAGCGTGCATGGTAATTTAATTCCTTACAGCTTATCTNCACAGTTCAAGCACCAGCTAGGCAGGACCCTTGAGATACCAGCGTGCATGGTAATTTAATTCCTTACAGCTTATCTTAAATGTATGATATCGCCACAAATATCAAACCATGTTCCTAGTTACTTTATGGGAGGAAAATCAGACATTGGGTGACAAAGGAATGGTAATTTAAAGACACTAGGCATATTACAGACATCAAACGCTCCAAAATTGACCCCAAACTATTGACAGTTCTGTTGAGTTGGTCGAACTTCTCACTTGCAGTTGAGTGGAGTGGAGAGATTTAACGGGTCTTAACGTCGAGCTCTTGAGAGCCGATGAAGGGTGAAGGGAGGTGAGTATGGAGCAGCATCGGAATACAACGGCGTGGGAAACGGGAGAATCCCGAGAAAANATGAAGGGTGAAGGGAGGTGAGTATGGAGCAGCATCGGAATACAACGGCGTGGGAAACGGGAGAATCCCGAGAAAACCTGCTGACCAGCGGCATCGTCCGGCACGATTCTCACATATTAGAATCCGGGAGTTAAACCACCGTGAATCAAAACNCCTGCTGACCAGCGGCATCGTCCGGCACGATTCTCACATATTAGAATCCGGGAGTTAAACCACCGTGAATCAAAACTGTTTCACCTAGATGGGAGGCGAGCAGTCAGACCACTATACCACCGCAGTCCTTTCTCATTTGGAAACTTTACCTTTGTGTCACACTCAATACAATGTGAATACACTGTTGCAAGACGTACACTTGAAAATAACGATATCGCAATGTTAACTCAATGAGTTCCAAGTTAATTTCAAACGTGAATCCACCTTTACATCTTCAGTGATTCATACTTCACTCCAACAAACAAACCCCTCGATCCACAATGTCCTTAACTGCTTAATCGGACACACATTGTGACTTCAGCCATATCACACTTGTCAGATAAATGATCGACACTATGCTCTGCGAGGGGACAATCAAGAAAAATGGCTTTCGGGGAGGGGGGATTGGGAGTTAATTTGTATTGGTTGTTGAGAACTGGGGTAGAAGTGAGAGGGACAAGTGAGAGAGGGATAATGTCGTACGCAGTATGACTGGGCGTGATTTACTAAGCGCGTCGCAAACGATGCGTTTAACAGTTGCAAAGTGCATTGGGGGATTACTCCAGCTGCCACCACACTTCCTTACTAATTCGCACCCCCTTTCTCACCCTTGCGCGATAGTCGTTGCGCAGAAGCACGTGACCGCTGCAATTCATTATAACATCTCCCCGTGACGGTGACGCATCGGTCGTCCTTCGCAGGGACTCGAGGAAATGTATTCTGCGTCAGCTGTCTTAGCGAGGGAAAATATCTACAACATACGGGGACTTTCGTGTTACGATACCCTGTTTCATTCGGTGAATTATTCATTCCCTCTTTCAACCGAGATTTTGCCACGTCAGTTTCGCTGGCATGTTGCGACCCTCATCACGTGACCTCCTTTCCTCTATTTATTGCTCATGCCGTACCGATGCCGTTTCCTTTAGCGACGACCGCCCACTCAGAAAATTGTCTTACTGCAGCGCTTCCGACTAATCGCTACCACAAGCACGTTTTTCATAAAATAACAATTACTTATATGCTTTCTAAAGTTAAACCAATTCAGTATAAAATAATCCATCCGNGCACGTTTTTCATAAAATAACAATTACTTATATGCTTTCTAAAGTTAAACCAATTCAGTATAAAATAATCCATCCAGAATGAGAAAAATTCTGTCTTTCAAAAGGCACTAGAACATCCATTCAATTATGTTTCGAAGGATTATAGGGCTTACGTATTTATGGCGTGATGAGACTGGACAGGTTTTATAAATCGATACATAGTTTCAAAACTTTCGTACGTCATGTGATTAGGACTGACGTCGAAAAACAAAGAAAAAACGTTACACGTATGTATGTGTGTTCCCACCACTGAAATCCGAGGTTTAATCTCAGATCCCAATTGTTCGGGAATTTTTGATTCAGAGATAAAATCTGGGGAGTGTGAAGTAAACTATCGTATTGTGGAAATTTACTTAAAGTATGCCCGGAGCTGCTGCTTCACTGCCATCTCATCTACTTCAATCTTTTCTCGGGCTGGTTGGAACGACAAGTGTCCCATGTGTTATTGTGGCATTCTGTAACACCATCAGTGTTTTTCTTATGCATTTTTTTGTCCTTGGTCTTATTCGGGTAAAGTTCGCCGTTGTTTGGCAGAGTTTTGAAGTCCTTAATTTTCTGCTGTTAATAATTTGCTGCAAACTATGGATATCATGCTCATACCCAAACTTGAAATTTGAATAAAAAGTTATTAAACTTTTATTTTGGCATAAGTTGTGAGTTCAGAAAGGATAATTTTCTTATTTATATGATTTATTGTTACTTAAATATGGTTAATTTATGTTTTCTTTTCGCACAAATATGCATGACTTTTTAAAATGTGTGTTAAGTATCTGATGTTTTGTAATTAGTTCACTTGATAAAATGCGTCGTGTTGTGCAAAATTACCCTTGATCGTTGACCTCTTATGGTAAAATCATAGATTTATTTTCATTAATGTAATTATTATCTACTGTTAGGTCTTCGAAAAAATCCATGAACAAATAAGTTGTGAAAAACCTTGAATAAAAGTTAAACATCACTGGTCAAACTACTTGTAACTGTGAACCTACTTGTAACTGTGATCACGAGTAACGGTTCTTCTGTCGAACCAATACTCTAGATAATTTCCTGTGCGTAGCTCTATGCTGCTATGCGACCTTCCCTTCTCGACATTCTCGTCATATAGTTGACCTTGCTTTTCTTAAGCACTGATGTTTATTAACTGGAAAATGTACCGTCGTTGGTAAGTATAATGTAAATATTTATTACCCACCCATGTTTTCGTGTATTAACTTATAACCTGTTTGTTATAGTTTATGTTTATCCCGGTCAAAGTAATGGCCCAACTGTCCAGCCATGGTGTACTAGCTGCCTTCCCCAGCAGACTCTGCATCTTACCATATTTGACATACAACTGTTCTTCCTCCAGTCTGATGACAGTGGATCTGGCTCGCGGCAGCACATATCTTAACAGGAAAGCCTACACGTTGTAATTTTTAACCTTTTTTTGTCATCCTGACTACAGAATAATATGAATTTTTTTTTTGCTTGGCAGCTTTTATAAGAAGCATGTCGTAATTTTCTTGAAATTTTATTTATCCTGACCGCAACGACCTCGTAAGTTATTTTGAAATCGTTATAAAGAATAATTTATAAACATCTGTGTAGATAATTCAACAGAGATGTAAACAAAAATATAAATTTTATTGGTTATGTAAAGTACTATATGTAACGAATAACAACGAGGTGCCCCACTAAAATTTATACATTTTCCATATCACATTAGTAATGTTATTTTGAATTATTTATACCACAAAAAAGAGGGACTGAATAAAATAATACTTTACCATCTGTACAACTCTGCAACTAAGAAAATATATAGTAGAATCCCAATGTATTTGTTTGCTTATTTAACATTTTTATTAAGTATAAATTAATTTGCCTTAATAACCGTACTTGTGGTCACTGTTCCAGTTTTTTTTTTTTTTGATGGCTGGTGATTAACAGTTAACATTTTATGAATGACTTTCAGACTTGGCCTAGTGATTACCTTTGTTCACAGACGCACACACTCAAGTACAACTAGATCCACTCTCTACGTTGGTCACGTTCAGTCTGCCGAATTGTGTATTGCTGTTATCATTACGATCCCTGGCATGTGGTTTTTGTGACTGAGAATAGCCCAGTTTACATTATAAAAATAGTTTGTGAACCTCTTAAACTAAAATGGAAGGATAAGTCAAACTGAAATGGAGGGATAAGTCAGACCTTAACACATCAGGGAAAGTTAACCATGAGCCAGGCTGCAAATATACGTAGAACTTATACTTAACAAATACGGGAACTTCAAGCCGAACAAATGCAGGAAAGTTTACCCGGATTTGAAGGCAGTTAACGGTAAACTAAGTACTTTTGAAATAAAACTTTGAAAAATGCCACTTACCTATCTTGCATGTGTTTGAATGGTCAGGCTGACTAGCATACGCCCAGTTAAGTTGTTAGGATGGAGGGAAAGTAGCTCCAAATATAATGTTGCATTAAAAGTGTTGGATAAGCATTTGTGAATTCCAAAGTTATTTATTTTGTATACAATTTTTCTGTGCAAATAAATGCCGGAATAATCAAATTATCAAAATATTTACTTGTATTAAAATTTCAGAGTTTCACTTGACAGATACACGAATAAATTTATCAAGCCTGTATCAATATTTATTTTACGTGTGGTGGTAGAATGCACAATGTGTATTGAAGCAGATCCTAAGCAGGTCTTTAGAAAGTGCTCAGATCACCGTTAATAACTTATATGGGAAAAACATTTAACATTTATTCTTTCTCAACGCGCGTAATATAAATTTGCGAACAAATTGTTAGACAGTATGGCAGACGGTGAAACAGACACGTCTTCTCTTCATCTCATCCAGAATGAAGAGGAGCAAAAGGTGAAAATTTTAAATGTTTATCGTAAATACGAGAATGAAAATGGGCTTAAAGAGTGTTTAATATTAATCTTAAGATGCCACTCGAGCAGTGATGTTCTCGTTCTCGTTTAGGCCTACACGAGAAAAAATTACTAAACATATACAGACAAAACATTTTTCTTTAATCTTCTGCCGCCATTCCTGAGCTGCTGGTGTCTGATTATAGGAAGCTGGCAACAGAGAATTTTCTTTTAACTCATATTTTTGAATACTATGAAAGCCCTTATCACCCCAGAAGCTAACATTTTCTGATCGGGGGAGGTTAGGAACACATTGTGTTGCTTCGTCAACTTTCGTGGCTGAGAGAAATGTTCCCGTATTTTGTACTTGTAGAATAGTTCTGTTCTCCGCTTTTACAACCACTGTTTCCTTGTATAACCGGCAAATTTCTGTCCTAAGTCTGGTTGGTATAGTAAAGGACATATGTAGGAAGTTGTTTTCCCAGAATCGAACATATTTTTTTACCTCCATACCTGTCAAAACACATGGCTTGATCTAAATACGATTATCACACTTACTCTGAAAGAAGATAAAACGAATCTGAAATATTTTCAGTTGCGCTAACAATTTTTTTCTATAACAGCTTGTCTCTTATACAAAATGTTAACGAACGTTAATCTCGCGGTTTGAAAGGGTGAACTTGGTGTTTATGAGGACAATGGTGTCGCGGACCTGCGCAGAAGATGAAATTAGTGTGTACGTAATTTTTAGTTAACTGTTGGAATCACTGACGTCACGATGGGAGCCACGGCTGACTAAAGTGGATGATTGTGTAATGGTTAGTCACCGCCGACCGCAGCACGAAGCTAAACCATCACCCACCAACCATTCGAAAAATTCGAGCATCGAACCCGTATCCCCCGAAGGGATGGCTATCCAGTACATGAAAATTTTAACCTTTCGAATCCGCGTCAGACCTCACGGATGGACACTCTTTGAAGTTGTCCGTAATCCAGGTGTTCTGGTGGTATTTTTTCGACTCCGTGAAACATAATCTTTTAGAAATAAAGAAACATGGCTATGTGTGTTGAAAGGTGAGAGGGTCACCCGTCCTAGTTCCACGTTACAGTAATACCCAACCCATCTTTTTGTTTCTCTCAATTAACTTATTTGACATATATATAGGAATAAGGGATTTAAGTTTTTAGGATTTCAAGTTGTCCCAAAATTTTTTTACTAACCTGGCAAGTTATTCCCAAGGAGAAATTAATATTCTTTTTTTTTTCGGTTTCATTTGGTGAGTTTACTGTTTTTGTTTTCTGGTTTGGTCTGCACAGAAAAAAGAATAATTTTGGTGCAACAAAAAATTACTATAGAGGCGTTTCTTAAAAAAATTATGTTGTATTTAAATTAACAATTTTGTGGAAAAGTTAAAAATTTTAACAATTTAAAAAATATATTATATTACTATAATGCAAATATAGTGTTGAAGTGTTAATGTTAATAAAGAGACTAAGTAATGTCGCAGCAACAAAATGCTGAGTTTTGCTAAAAAACAATAGGAAGAACGTAATATTTAGTTATATTGCGACATTAAAGTAATATCCAACCAACACAAGTTTACACAAACTTGACGTTGCAAAATGGCGGATACTGGTGAACAACCATAACTAATCAAAAGATGGCTCTTTTCAACCAACCATAAATATATTGGGATTCTATATTTCTTACTAGGAATGTGATCAGGATTAATTGGATTATCTGTGAGTATGCTAATTCGTATAGAATTAGGAAGACCAGGATCAAGCAGTGGGAATAATCAAATTTATAATACAATGGTAAACCATTGTATTTAAATTGTAAAGCATAGTATGAGATCAAATTGTAGCTAAGCCCAGCTTTCTGGCCTTCCAAAGCAGTTTGCGTACGCCAAATATGCATACATTTTTAGAGCATAAAGTATTTCCACATAACGAAAGATAACTGCAGTTTGTTGTGATATTTAGTGAAAATTCATAAAATATGAATCACATTTAGACAAGTTGAAATATAGCATATGGTAGAAAGTTAGGTAACGTACAATGAAAAACGTCACACACTCAAGGCGCGGTTTCTATTCCCCTCAGTAACCACAGTTTTTTCTTCGTTAGTAGCTTTTTTTCTTTTTGTGGCAAAATAATTTTACTGAATTAATTTTAATTCTGAGAGTATTTTTAAAAAAATAACAGAAGAAAACTTTTAACGCAAATGTGAACATCAGTTCAGCATAACATTTGTTTTGCCGTAATACAAAAACCACCTTAACGTTGACAGTACAGTAAGGAGGTAACATTGATACAAAAGTACTTAATGTCACATTTATATTAATAGCTTAACTGTATATTACATTGACAGCAAAAGATCAGTTACTGAAGGCTCATAGATAACAAATAAGTACTGTTGTAGTAACATAAATAATGTTGTCATGACACTACATTTCATTTGTGTGAACAAATATCCAGTAACGTTAAGATTTTGGCATGTCCAATTTAAATATAATGGAAATAGATTTTTTAGCATGAGGCCAATTATAACACATGTTATAACACCGTAAATAAAAAAATCATGATTACTTTTTAAAAAATAATATATAGGTTAAGGATGCCAAGAATATATCGTTTTTTCATTACTGCATGGTTGACGTGTTCTAGCGGTATTTACAGATTCCATAGTGCAGTAGCCGTTGGAAAGGAAAACCAGGTGAGGTGTGTGTCAGAAGGTGAGAGGGTTTGTCCGGCTAGTTGCACGTAACAGTAATACCCACCCCTCTCGCCCTTCCCCTACTGACCTCGAGAGTGGACGACGCTCCAGAGGGGAGGGTATTTGCCCGCCGCAGTAACCAGGTAATTGCGATGTTCCGGGTGGCGGTCGCAGTGGTGACGCAGACGGGTAAATGGCGGAGAAATGCAAACGCGCTAGTGTTTTGATGACCCGCGTTAAGGTTGGTACACCATAGAAAATGTTTATGCAATAAACGTGTACGTACGCATCGAAACGAAAGAAGGTATTCTGACGAAACGGTTCGTGGAGTGGAGTGATTTCCATGGCTCTTAACATCGAGGTCTTGGGAGCCGACGAGGATGAAATGAGGTGAGTTATGGGGCAGCGCCGGAATGCAAGGGCGGGGGAAAACTGGAGATCCCCGAGAAAACCCGTCCAGCACGATATCCATTCGCGAAATTCGGGAGTGACCCCGCCGGAAATCGAGCCCGGTTCGCTTAGGTGGGAGGCTAGTAGTATAACCACTACACCACCGCGGGCCTGAAACTCTTCATAGTCATCGTGAAAACGTTTCGTGTAAAAACACCCACGACGTTTAGATGTGCTGTAGAAGTGGCGATATTTTAATTCCTCTCGTGTACGTTAATCGTACAGATAATACACTGAAGAGCCAAAAAAACTGGTACATCTGCCTAATATCGTGTAGAGCCCCCCGAGCACGCAGAAGTGCCACAAGACGACGTGACATGGACTCGACTAGTGTCTGAAAGTATGCAGGAGGCAATTCACACCATGAATCCTGCAGGTCAGTCCACAAATCCAATCTGCGCCAAATTTAGAAAGGGTTGCACGTCTGTCACGTTTAATGAATCTCGTCAGTCGTCGTTTGTCTTGTTCTTTCACGATATTTTTCCGGCCGCAGCGATGTCTAAGATGTGATGTTTTACCAGATCCCCGATATTCACGGTACACTCGTGAAATGGTTGTACGCCAACATCCAAATATTATCGCTACCTCGGTGATGCTATGTCCCATCTCTCGTGCGCCGACTATAACACCACGTTCAAACTCACTTAAATCTTGATAAACTGCCATTGTAGCAGCAGTAACCGATCTAGCTGCCGACCGCGTTGCGTTACTCTGATTGGTTTCATACCTCTGTTATTTGCATACGCACGCCTATACCAGTTTTTTTTTTTTGGCTCTTCAGTGTAGAAATAAAAGAGACAATATGAATAGCAAGTTATATATGTATTGTAATATCTAAATTCAAAAATAAAACTTAACGTTTTATTTTTCTTAAGTCCTTTAAATAATAAGTTAAAAATATTATATTTGCTAGTAAATCACAACTTCACTAAAATGAGGTTAGTTTGGAGTCGTGTGTGATTGGTTTGTGATAAGACGTGTACTTTCGCTATGAACAACGCATTTTTGTAAATTTTGTATGCAGACGTCGCTTCCGTAAACGAATTTGATCGTAAATCGACCTCTACAGTGCAACCCCGGTAATTGCATATGCAGAACGTCGTTGGATTATAGCGACCGGTTTATTGCGACTCTAAAATAAAACGCTAATGGCAAATTTTTCAGTCCTGTGAGGCTAGGTGCCTTTAAATTTGTGGTTCTAGGAAGAAACAATAATAGTACTTAATTAACTGGTGATATAAAATAATACTGGTTGTCCTTCAAATGTTATAACCTTCATTGGCAAATAATTTCTGGGAAAGAATTATGATATTTTTAGAGCTTTCTTTGGTGAGTGTACTCAGAACGGTATGAAATATTACCTTTTTGTTCCTGAAAATCTAAAATTGGTGATTTTGGCATGTGGTTTCGGTAAATTTTGAAAACTGATATTTTCGTGTGTAGGAAGTGACATCGCTTGAAATAACTTTACACGGTGTTTGTCGTAAATATAAAATTGATTATTACTTCGCCTTGTCAGTTACCTTAAAGATAATGGATGCCGGGAATATTTCAGTACTACTACGCTGTAATATATGAGAACGAGATAAGAGAAAAAAAATCATAGAGGTCGTTAAAATCCTGCGCTTCAAATTGTGAGAGGCGTAAGCCAAAATGACGATTGCTCGAGACATTTTTGCGGGATAACTCTGAACGTTATCTAATGAGCCAGAGGTTCAGGGATTGTGGTCCGGAACCTGCTATAGCCAAGGTTTCACCTTCCATTGTCTTTTCTTCCGAGTTGTGTGACGTAAAACACAGTGACATAAGTCCGTTTTATCTGTGGTCTTGCACATACACTAGACTAAAAACGAACATAAATTTACGCTATTATGGTTTTACCAAGCTATCTTGTGAAAGAAAATGCTGAATACAGCGGGGCCTACTGATAGTAGCAGTGTGCAAACCATGTGGCCACAGACTTTCTGACGGAGTTCAGTCAGGTAAGTGCACGCACCTACACGCTATCAGAATAATGTAGTACATCTACGAGGGTCTTGCATCTGTGAGGGCTAAGGATAATTACGACGTGGGACGTCTCACATTCTGTCTTGAATCTGGTGTTACCCATCTAAAGCTTCCGTCGGTTATTAGCGGAGTCAAAGAAGAGATAAATATTCAGAGAATATTGGCGTGGCGGTTCCTTTGATGTGGGTGCACCCATCCTCTGATTAGCTGTGCGAGGCTCTGGGAACGGGCTATTGTGTCTGATTGGCTAATGCGTGCTGCTAAAGGTTCCTTGTTGTCCGTGCTGCCTGCTGGAAAGTAGGTTACCAGGCGCTGATTGGTCCAACATTTTGCTGGCCAGTGGCGCCATTTTGTTGGCATGTGCTACTGCAGTTCGCTATAAACTGCGGTTTCGCTTCTGTATTCTGTATTATTCTGTGGCGGAGCGAGGAGCGGAGTAGCGTGACTTACCTATCACCGGTTCCGTTTCAGTTGCCCTCTGACATCTCCCTTTTTCTCTCCTACGCAAACAGCGTGTGTGTGCCAGAACTGCCAGACGTCGGCGTAAGTATTTAAAGTGTTTGGATAATGTATTCAATTTACCGTATCCTGTGCTGGGTTGTTTCTGAAACATTTAACTAGAAGTATAAATAAGCTNTAATGTATTCAATTTACCGTATCCTGTGCTGGGTTGTTTCTGAAACATTTAACTAGAAGTATAAATAAGCTATTTAAATGAGAGAGATATACAGTCCGTTATGAGATGCAAGACCTGGGGTGGTCACCACCTTATGCGTGTTCTTTAAGAAGGAAATTTTAATAGTTGTGACGAGTCGTACAGGTGACGAATGTTTTATGACGGCCTCACGAAAATGCCAGCAAGGTTCATAATGCCNATAGTTGTGACGAGTCGTACAGGTGACGAATGTTTTATGACGGCCTCACGAAAATGCCAGCAAGGTTCATAATGCCATAACTCTCCCATCGTAAGAAAGGTGTCGTATCTGAGACAGCTCCTAAGTAGAAAGTTTGTAGAGGTTACTAATGAGTGGCATGTTGATTTGAGATATTGAACAAACTGTAAGCAATATTTAACCCACGGAAAACGTGTTCAAAAAAGCACAAGGCTCATAATAAACGAGTGCTTTTAGCTTTATTTACGAAGAAAAGAAGGATTTGAGAGAACGTTTCTGTCTGTGCCTCTGTGTTTGTGTGTGCATGAGTGTATGTATGTATGTGTGTGTCTCTGTACGTGTGTGGGACACCACCTAAAAACTTTCGAACGCCTGAACCGAGTTTCACCAAACTCGGTGCACATATAGTAGTACTTAGTAAAGTCATCATTGGCGACAAATTTAATATTGAGGGTATGTAATATTTTGTGAACCATTATACCGATTAAACCAAATTTTGTATGTTGGCGGTGCATCATGTAAACATTGAATTTAGTGGTTGAATATTGCCGATTGTCTGCTGTTGTNCAAATTTTGTATGTTGGCGGTGCATCATGTAAACATTGAATTTAGTGGTTGAATATTGCCGATTGTCTGCTGTTGGGAAAGGTAGTATCACATAAAATAATAAAGTAATTACGTTTTATCTCGAAAACTTCTCAACCAATTCTCTCCAAATTTGGCAAGTAAGAAATACTATGTATGTTATATAAACGTATGCGATTTAAATTTATAATGCTCTTATTTTCAAATTGGCGGTCATACAGACATTTGAAGAA
>NQII01004517.1:0-31376 GCA_002778355.1 Clitarchus hookeri
GTGAACAAGCAATAACTTCTAGCCAGATTGTAATGACGCAGTATTCTTAAATTTTGGGGACACGTGTTTAATTTTCGTTCGTTTTTCCTAGCTTCGTAATATTTTTATCGGGTTTGAAGTTAAAAGCAGCAGTGGTTTGTTTTTCCACGATAGTTTATCGGGCATACGTTTGCTGTTTTACGTTTATCAGGAGTCTGTTTACCGTTTCGTTTCGAACATCGTAGTTTTCAGTTTTCGTTAAGCGTCAGCATTATTTAGCTTCTTTCAGAATGCGTCAACAAGTTTTGTTGTACGAGAAGTTCGTTTATCTGCATGTTGGCGGCGCAGTCTTAGTTTTGCACGACGCAGTTCCGATAACGTGTTGAGAGCATGCGTGGCTAGGCCCTTATCTCAGGAGAAGGGGGGGTGATAGGCAGCACAAAGACGCGTGTGCCTGTCACCCTTCAAGTCACTTCAGGTCAAGCAGTGCTTCAGGTCAGTCGCCCTTGAGGGCAGGTCAGTGCAGGTCAGTTGAAGTCTCTGCACGTGGTCCGGGGTGCTTGTCGTCCCCCGGGTTATAAAACACGTGGCCGCTGCTCGTGTGGTCCGCAGCCGGCCTGGCGTCGTCCCTTGATTCTGGCCTGGAAATGTATTGTCCCGATCTGCGCGCACGCCTGCTAAAAGCTCTCAGGGTTTATTGCGGTACAAGCCCGGGACAGATGCCGCTGGTGGTGGGATCTCGGTGTCCCTCGCGGCAGCTGCAAAATACAGTTGTGTCCGTGCCCTGGTGCCTTCTGTTGTCTCCAGATGTCGTCTGCATGTGCAGGAACAGTTGCACGTGCAGAAACCTTTGGTAGCACGCCTTTGCAACTGCGAGGCTCCTGGCGTCACTCTCCCGGCACGTCCACAAAACCCTTAATCCTTATTGCGGTCGTCCGCCTGCGAGCTTCGCCAGAGCGTGTGTTCTGACAAATAAAATATAGGGACGCAGAATGCGTCAAACTATTAAAATAATATGCTGCATATTATTTTTACTGTTTTCCTTCAGCAAACAATTCCCGTCTTGTTTAAAAAATCTGTTTACCCTATTAGAAAAAAATATGACCATAGAACAAAATAACAATATGAAAGTACTAAAAAACCGGAAAAAAATATGTACAGGTAGTGCCACCCATATGGAAGCAGAACCATGCATCATTTACTGTAGGTTATTGGTGTTTTGTAACACGGCCATGGTATGAAAATGCAAGAAGTGCACAATACTTTTGTACCGTATTATCTGTTGTGGGTTTCATGTTTTTAATTCCAAATGGCCACCATTGTTTACATAGCAGCAATAGGTTAATGCTATTACAGTAATGTAAATAGGGAAGTTTAGACTTCACTGAATTATACTTATCATTATTATCAACCATGTCTCTTTATTTATATGAAAAATATATGCATTTACATGTGATGTGATTGGCAGTCTAATGGGTACTTACACATTGTGTTTTATTGTAGGTTGAAACAGTTTGCTGTAGATTGTAAGACGACCCCCAAACTTTTAAATACTGCTTAAAGTAAAAACTACAGTCTTATTTTCGGGTGAATACGGTACAAACTTTGAAAAAACAGAGGAATTTGAGCCTCTTTTCACTGATGCTTTCATTTCTTAGATGCTGTGTATTGTTAAAAATGGTTTTTATTCACAAGGAATTGTTTTAATATGCACAAAGGCTTTGCTATATCCAATAAATTAACACATTACCTTAACTAATTTAGGAGCTGGAACTTCACTATAANATGCACAAAGGCTTTGCTATATCCAATAAATTAACACATTACCTTAACTAATTTAGGAGCTGGAACTTCACTATAAATGGGAATTCATTGTAGAAGGGTTCATTATAAACAAGGAATACACTATTTTTTCGAGAATGAATAACGTAATCTCATTTTATTGCAAACGTAAAAAAACAGTTTTATCAGGCACCACATCTTAATCCAATTTGCAAACTGATTTTTATGCTCATTTTGGAGGTACCGTAAACCGAGGTTACTTTTTACCTACTAGGGTAACTTTGCACCACTCANTGATTTTTATGCTCATTTTGGAGGTACCGTAAACCGAGGTTACTTTTTACCTACTAGGGTAACTTTGCACCACTCAAAATTTTTGTTTTGTTGCCATTTGGCAAAGAACCCAAGAATTGCAGATAAGCATTTTAAATTTTTAATGTTATCTANAAATTTTTGTTTTGTTGCCATTTGGCAAAGAACCCAAGAATTGCAGATAAGCATTTTAAATTTTTAATGTTATCTACCCAGGTAAAGTTTGCTAACCCTTCATCAAATGGTTTAAAACAAACATTTTGAGTGGTGTAAAGTTACCCCAGCAGGTGCAAAGTAACCCTGGTTTATACGGTAATCTGTTTCATATCTACAGTTATGAGGAATAATTTTAACTTNCCAGCAGGTGCAAAGTAACCCTGGTTTATACGGTAATCTGTTTCATATCTACAGTTATGAGGAATAATTTTAACTGGAACACATCTACCTTTTAAAATACTGTTTCAAGAAGGAACGTCATCTTTTTCCNATAATTTTAACTGGAACACATCTACCTTTTAAAATACTGTTTCAAGAAGGAACGTCATCTTTTTCCTAGCAAACAGTAAACAATCTGTCTTGCTAATTTTGATGGTAATCTGTTTTGTATCTGCAGTTCTGAGGATAATTTTAATCTGAACATTGTTTTGAGAATGAACGTCATCTTATTTTCTAGCAAATGGTAATCAAACTGTAAGGTGACATTTTAGACTGATTCGCAGCCTGGCTTTTATGGTAATTTTGACAATGATCTGTGTTCATGTATCCATTTCTGGGCTACGTTTTAAATATCTGTGTTGCATTAATGAACAACATGTTAGTATTTTATTTTGTAAACAGTATGATACGTATCATTGATAGCTGGCTGATTGACTTGTTGATATACAAGCTCAAACTTTTCAAGCCTGAAACATACTTTGAGCAGAACTCGAGCTGTAAGCATGTATTCGGATAGAGCTCAATTTTAAAGTACTCACAGATCTTAACTTTATTGTTTATGTGGCTTATTCACACTAGAATTGCAAACACACACAAAAGTTTAATCAGCCATTAAAAAGTATGTTGCTATCTTCAATCCTTTCTTTTCTGTGATAATGCTGAGACAGTACATACATCAGATGATTTTTGGGTACAATGCTAAAGCCTAATATGCACTCAGATTGTTTACAATACAGCAAAAATATAGTTACCATGGAAGAAATAACTTTAATTTCTATAAAAAAAAACATGAAACACATGAAAAAAAGATTTACTGTAAAATACAACAAATTGCGGTATAAATTTGCCAATGTATAAAAGACTGTTTCATATTATATATTTATAGTTTAGTGAAGCACAAGACTATCTGCTGAAATAAGACAAAACCTGCTATAGTTCGAATACTCATCATAATCTCAAAACTCAAAGATTACGGAGGTGAAACTTAAAGATTACCTAAGTGCTCAAAACATTTGACACATTTTTATTGCTAATGTCAAGGCAATACGTCTGAAAGTCCTGCCCACAGAAGCAACCTGTACTTTATATTTTTACTGCTTGCCTTTACGTGTAGAACCGTGCAATAATGTTTCTGGTAGAACCTTAAAATTTCCACTTTATATGACTATAAAATCTAGTTGATCTGTTATATAAAAATGATTCTGAAGTAAAGTTTCTTTAGTTCACATGTTTAACGCATGAACATTATGACAAGAGTTAAGTCACAAATTGTTACATATATAATGCTGCTCGATATAAGACATTTTGAAACTTTGTCTTGGTCAGAAATACAAATTAGCTTGATGGTAATATTCAACTTTCTTTAACAAACTCGGAGCCAAGGTGTGGCAGGTCATCTTGGCGCAGAAGGCCACGAGGCAAGAAACCCAACAAGTTCGTGGCATNAACTCGGAGCCAAGGTGTGGCAGGTCATCTTGGCGCAGAAGGCCACGAGGCAAGAAACCCAACAAGTTCGTGGCATGCTCCTTCAGCAGACGTAATCGTTCCTCCTCAATCAGACGAAGCCTAGAAGTAAACAACAAGCAGGTTACAACCAGCACCATTCCTGAAACAGGGTCATTCCATGTGAAATCATCAAGGGGCTGAAACTGCACCATTTTGAATTTGATAAAAAAAAAATTTTATATTACCCTATCCTCAAGGTGAAAGAAAAACCTTAATTCAGATTTTTACCTACAACAAGTGGATGATAACAGCCATTTTTCATACACACTGCAAGCAAATTTCACAGATTTCTGAGGTTTACGCAAAAAACCATAACTTTTTTAATAAGTCACCTATTGTGGAGTTTTTAGTGTCCTTTAAAAGCTTACATAAGATACTATTCCGCTGTATATTTATATTATAAAATATATTTTGTATTTCCAAAACGATNCCTTTAAAAGCTTACATAAGATACTATTCCGCTGTATATTTATATTATAAAATATATTTTGTATTTCCAAAACGATGGCCATTTGCTTTCAGCATTTAGATGACTGTTTTATCCCACTTTATAACCCACCCTGCTTCACCACAGTTGCATTTAGAGATGTAATCTTGTGTGCGCTTAGTGTCTACATGTAGAATAGTGAGCAACATCAAAGTTATCTGGGTTGAAGACTTCCTTCCTAGAAAAAAATTATCTCTAACTTCTCAAAAAATGAAAATTTACTGTTTTCGAAGCCAAAACAGTTATGTGGGGGTCAAAACAAAAATTTGAGTTTTTTTATAGATACTCTTGATTAAAAGCTATAGAGCACAAGTGGTCCCATTCTGTTATTTTCATCCCTGTTGAGAACATAAACCTTTTAAAAAAAGTATATTTTTAAATTTAATCTTTTGTGCATTATATAATCCCAGTTCATTCTGAATGACATTAACATTAGGGTGACAAGGGGTACAAAGTGCTAATACACTGTTTGGGCATTGCAATGCAAAAAATAAAAATAAAAAAATTCCCTTTGCAACTACATAAATAAATAAAAGTTTAACTACTGTACTATAATTAGAAAACTATAGATAGTTGACCTTAAGAAAAATTAAAGGCAAAATTTACGAGGTGATGTTTTAGTCATTTTATTACATTTAATGGTAACCACTCTGTAATGTCCGAAAGTCTGAAGATGATGCAACTCTTTCATGAGATCACATCATACAGATAAACACATGATTAGATGCATCCTGCCTGGAGCTTCAGACTTTTTTAGTTGCCTTTCCAGGTGGCATGTTTTGTATTCAATTCAAGTGACAATGGAGTGTTCTGTTGGCTGTTTTGTTAAGGAAGAGTGTCATAAAGTTGTTTACTCTGGATCATCACAGTTAATAATTGAAAGTGACATAAGTGATGAAATAAAAACATTAATTAGACTTAGAACAGGTGTGAATGAAGTTGCAAATATCTGTTCATACCATTACAAGAAATATGTTGACAAGTTCTTTAATTTGTATGGTAATAGGTGTTGTGACCCATTTGTTGTGCACAAGAACCTATTTTGAAGCCCTTAAGGGAAATCACTAAGCAGCTGTCTGCTAATCATGAACATCTGAAACTCATATCACGTAAGGCTGTATGAGCACGCTGTTTTCAAAAGTTGAATAAAACCGTAGAATTACAATTGGACGCAGAAGAACACAACAATGATGGTAATTTGGAGGCAGAATGCATTGCTAATCAGTAAACTACGCGTGTGATGCCGTGGATGAATCTCCTAATTGTTTATAGAGGTTTCCTCAGTGTAAAAGAAGATAGAGAATGGAGCAAAAGATTGATAACCTATCATGTAAAATTAGAAACAAGTATTTCATTTTCCAGTGATGCTACTAATCATGAAGAAATTACTGGCATATAACAATTTAGGTTACTTTGAATTAATATAAGAGATAAAGGAGAAACTCGCACATGTTAGCACATTTGATGAGAAGTACAAAATTGTAAGAGCCAAAATGCTGGAGAATGAAGAAAACTTATATTGGCACACGCTTCAACCAAAGCAAAGGTAATACACATTTGCATTCCTGTGACACACTTTAATTAATCACGTTCACAATGAAATGTGATTATATAATGCACTATAGATCAAATTTAGAAAACAGCATTTTTTGTTTTTTCAAAGGTCCATATACTAAACAGGGTTGAAAATAACAGAATGGGACCACTTGTGCCCTATAGCTATTCATTAAGAGTATCTTTCATAAAAAAACTCAAATTTTTATTTCGTCCCCCACATAATTTTTTTTTGCTTCAAAAACAGCAAATTTATATTTTTTCAGAAGTTGGAGATAATATTTTTCTAGGAAGGAAGACTTCAACCCAGATAACTTTGATGTTGTTCACTATTCTACATGTAGACACTAAGCAGACACACAAGATTACATCTCTAAATGCAACTGTGGTGAAGCAGGGTGGGGTATAAAGTGGGATAAAACAGTCATCTGAATGCTNAAGATTACATCTCTAAATGCAACTGTGGTGAAGCAGGGTGGGGTATAAAGTGGGATAAAACAGTCATCTGAATGCTGAAAGCTGATGGCTGTCATCTTGAAAATACAAAATGTATTTTATAATATAAATATACATTTGAATAGTATCTTATGTATGCTTTTAAATGACAACAAAAACTCCACAACAGGTGACTTATTAAAAAGTTACGGCTAGTTGCGTACACCTCCAAAATCTGTAGAATTTGCTTGCAGTGTGTATGAAAAATGGCTGCCATCATCCACTTGTCATAGGTGAACATCTAAATTAATGTTTTTCTTTCACGTTGAAGACAAATTTTTATCAAAATAAAAACTGGTGCCGTTTTCCCTTTTTTTTTTAATTTGATGATTTCATATGGAATGAATGACCCAACAATACCTGGTGGTCACAACTAAGCTATAACAGTAATAATGATTAAAATAGTTTAAACATAAACCAAAATACAGAATAAAAAAGTAGATCCCAATTTTACGAGATACCATGGTTTCCAAGAATGACTTTGTAAAATCAAAACTAACAAATTTTGACAACTAAAAAAAAAATTCAAAAATTGCATTTAAAATGTATTATTCTTGTTAAGTCAGTGTTTAATATTGCTTGAGGCAACAAAACTAAAATGATTTTCAAGTAAAATATTAAATAAATTCAATAGGCAGACATCTGAGTGAAATGATACTCCTAATGTGTGTACTTAACTTCCTCTTGTCATTAAAAATGTTTAAACTTCATGCGGTGCATAAGTTTTACTGAGTGCAAAGTCAATTTTCAATTGCTTCCTGTGGGAAAATTAAAGGATTTATTATTGTAATATTAATTTATTTCAGTAGATATAAGTCTCCTGAACAAACTGATATGTAGGGAAGGCATATAAGATGCCCCATTATCGCCAAATAAAGCACAAACACTGAGCCCAAGCTCATGGCAAGTGCAAGTAGAATATTTGGGAAAAAATTTAATGCGGTTTTCAATTATTATTAATTATTGAAGACTGTAAAAAAAAATCCTAATGNAGAATATTTGGGAAAAAATTTAATGCGGTTTTCAATTATTATTAATTATTGAAGACTGTAAAAAAAAATCCTAATGACCACATTTATTCACCTCTGTTTAAAAAATTTTAAGTTTTTTTTAAAAGACAATATTAGTGATAACAAGGATCAACTTGTCATTTGAGTAGAGTTTTCCCAAACAGCATTGAGCTACTGAACGTACAAGTCGAGACACAGTGTTTTTAGGTTATAACAAAATGAATATTCGCACCTTACAAACAATTTTAGTGTCTAACGAATCAATAATTTGACATAAACCACGACTATAAGAGAGGAGGAAGTTACCTATAGTCCATTCACGGTTACTTCTACATTTTCTGAAGCCCTGCTGAAGTTCCACTTCCCGGATAGGTATACCTCTGTCTCATGCAAATACAGCTTAACCGAGTCTAGACAAATAGACTATACCCAGAAGACAATGCACACCACATTCGTGCGCACTCAGTGTAATAATATTTTGCATAAGAACTACCAGTATTTCTTACTAGGCATTACAAACACACCTATTTTCTACCTGTTTTTATTCACATTACAGTCAACTCTAGATTCTCAGACCCTTCACAGTTCTTGGGACAAGGGCAGTTATTTCGAGAGAGTCATTAATGAAAAATTGTTTTATGATTCCCAAAAAAAAAAGTCATTATTTCGAGAGGGTCGTTATTGCAAGGGTCTTAGAATCTAGAGTTGACTGATTATAAATGAAATATTATAAGTTACGGATAAAATATATTTATATAAGTAATAATTCAGTATAACCAAAAATAAGGTATTTTTTTAAGATTAATACAAGTATAAAATACTTGTGATATATAACATATTTTGGAAATAACCAATAACATCGTACATGGGGTGGTTTTTCAAAAGTTTGATTTAAAAGTGTGAAGAAACTGGAAATAGACTATATAAGGGGCAGACCTTATGCCAATGTACTTAAGTACACATTTACATTTGTGGTGCAAACTCAATTTTCACTCGGAAATTTTATACTGAACTCGACTTGTCTTGCTTGACTCGAGTTTCATATAGCTTGACTCGACTCGAAGCTGTAAAAATCAAACTTGTCCATCACTATGAAATATTATTAAAAAGGCAAACACCCTGCCAAATGAAACTATGTACAGCCTTGTATGAACGATTTTCATTCAGATGTGCAGCATCCATAAGGTGCAAACATACATGTAAACATTCAGCTTAGAAGGATAGGTTCTGGATGTTCTTGGGTAAACTAGGAATGGACAAGCACGAACTTGAATCCTCCTCTTACATGGCTAACAAGGTGGGAGAGGGTTGCTTAGCAACCAACATGACATCCTCACGCCGTCTTTCTTGTGGCCGACTGGGTGAAGATAAAGGGAGCCTGTAGAGGGGAAGCAAGAACCTGGGCTACTCCAGCATGTCCCCCACCCCTCTTCAATCTACACACGTTGTGTTAACATACTCATTTTAATAAAATAAGATTTTTTCCCTAACCTACCCTAAAACTAAAAGAAGAAATGGAGGTCCTAACTAAGGGTGGGACCTAAGTGCATCTCAAGACAACCTTGTATGCCTAGGTGCGCAAGAAAAGATCTAACAGTAGGACACAGGCTTAACAGCAATACTGAAATTGGACACTATTGGAGCTAGGATCAACTCTCATAATAACTAGCTACCCTAAGATAAGTATTGAAGGGAGAAAAAATCAGCATAGGTACCATAAATACCCCTTAACAGAAAAAATTGCAATATTGCAGGCAACTTATGNCTAAGAATGAAGGGAGAAAAAATCAGCATAGGTACCATAAATACCCCTTAACAGAAAAAATTGCAATATTGCAGGCAACTTATGATGATGTAAAAAATATAATTCTACTATGAACAGAGGAGGGATAGGAAGGTATTTAATGAAAAAGCACTCTAAACCGCAATTTGTAACCAATAAAGTCCCACCCCCTTCCAAAACACCCTGCACTGTCGCCTACCGATCAGTGGCAACGTAATCACATACCATAGTTTATAGTTTATCACTAGTAAACAATCCACATATTTTTTTAATGGATTTTGATCACAACTTCTTTCATATTTGCAGTGATTTTTTTTATGGTTTCCGACAATGACCTCATAAAATTACTATCCTCATAAAATCCAAACTCATAAAATCGGAGTTTTACTGTTTGCTGCTTGAAAGTAATAAATATAATTTAAAAAATAATGCAAAATATATAAATGCTTGTGAAAACTACAGTGTAACAGGAACTTTTAAAACAGTGATATGTAGGTGTCAGAACATTAAATGTTTCAGTAACAGGTGTGGTGTTGAAAAAGGCACAGATGACTGCTACCGGACTGGGTTCTGATGATGGGTATATATCTAGCAGATGGACCAAACTTTGTGTACAAGTCAGTTTAAGGAGACAAAAAGATAAAGACACTGAAACTGTAGAGCAAATACTTGCCTATGAATGTATACAGTAGAATCTCAATGTTGGTACCACATTTATTACAACCATCTGTATTTTGAGACCCTTTTTTGAGGAATGATGAAAAATTTGGTAAAAATAGTTTAAGTATGAGGGAAATTGGACAAAAAAAACTATGTAGCACTTTTTTTGGTTACTGTGCATTGCATTTCTCTTGGAGGAGCACTGTACTGCAAACNCAAGTATGAGGGAAATTGGACAAAAAAACTATGTAGCACTCTTTTTGGTTACTGTGCATTGCATTTCTCTTGGAGGAGCACTGTACTGCAAGCAGTACTTATCTAAAATAAATACCATCCCATCCCCCTATGCTGTCAGCGCTAGCCAATACCCAATGACTCTGCCTGCCCCCTTGACCCAAGCCATGAGTGTGTTTCCAACCATGACGCAGCTATCGGATGTTGCACAGTGGTCTTGCCATTGTGACTTTACTGGTATGTGGATGTGCTAGTTTGTCTTTGTGAATGCCTTCNGGATGTTGCACAGTGGTCTTGCCATTGTGACTTTACTGGTATGTGGATGTGCTAGTTTGTCTTTGTGAATGCCTTCTGCACCCACAGAAAACAAGACAAAATAAATACATAAATTGTGACCTGGATTTGTGCATGGTTTTTACATTTCTCTTGGTTCTGATTACTGTTTAATGACTTATTACTAGGGATGGGTCAGTTCGGTTCTTCGGTTCCAATTTATACCGGTTCTTGAGGTTTGACTCTGGGAACCGGTTTTAGGTTAACAACAACTACTCTGGGTTCTCGTTTCTACACAACAATAAATTTACCACAAAACTCTGTCCTTACAAAAATAACTAGCTCCTGTATAGCACTCCCCTTTCCCCAAAAATAAAGGTAAAAAATTCTGGGGTGCACTGCATGCCATACATGAAAAAAAAATTAAGGAGTGGTAGTCTTNCCCAAAAATAAAGGTAAAAAATTCTGGGGTGCACTGCATGCCATACATGAAAAAAAAATTAAGGAGTGGTAGTCTTAAACTGTCCTCTCCCTTCTCTGTCTTTATCACTCAGCCCACCTCTGTAAGCAACACTGCTAGCCCATTGATACATTNAAACTGTCCTCTCCCTTCTCTGTCTTTATCACTCAGCCCACCTCTGTAAGCAACACTGCTAGCCCATTGATACATTTCTCCATGCCTTCTTTGTTTCAGAGTAAGGCCTTGTCAAGGGGCTGGAGAAGGGAAGAAGGGATGTTTTTTTTTTTTTTTTAGAGTTGTGGCATTCCAACACAACAAAAAAAACCAGCAGGTCACTGCATAAAAGAAGCAAAAAAAAAGGGAAGTGCACTGCCCTGTCACTATGTAAAAGAAGCAAAAAGGAAAAGGAAGCAGGTCACCAGCTGGAGTTGTTGACATTCTTTTAATGACCATAGGTTAAAGCCATGCCACAATGTTCTGGCTTTTAGCACTGGGAGTTATTTAGTTAACATATTTTCCAAATATATCACAATCACCACCTATTAATGTAAAAAAAAAATAATAATAATAATAATAATTTGTTACATATTTACTAACCTTAAATAAATTTAATACAAGTTTATCTGTATACATTAAATCTTATCTTCACACTTTGTTATTGTTCTATTCTTCGGTAGGTTAAATAAAACATTTAATGAATTTTACCTGCATTGGTTGAATAAAGTTGCAAGCAAAATGCAAGTATTCAAAATGGAACCGAATACTGGAACCGATATTTAAATTGTAGAATCGGTACTGGAACCGATATTTTTTGTTATTCGACCCATCCCTACTTATTACACATGGTTTTTTCAACTCAAATTTAATTATGTTTTTGGTTTGATTTCATTAATAATTGTTGACCCATGCCATTTTTTTACTATAGACGGACTTGCAGTTACAACAAAATGAGTGGAAAGTGAGTCAGCTTGTCTCTCATTAAAGTATGAACGCCTTCCAGCGAAGTTGCATGAAATAATACAAAACTAAACAGTGGAACAGCATTAGCACCAAGTCATCAAAAAAGCTTTCCACCACCATAAATTAATTTGTAAGTTAAATACATATACATAAGTAGCTTTGAGCATGGTCTGTTTTATTTACAGCAGTACTTTGAAATCTATCACTGACAAGGGCTCCGCCTGGCTGGCAGCGAAAGTACACTGCATAGGTTTCTTGGAAAACAAGTGGTTGAAAAAGGGTTGGATAGTTTGTAGTGCATATAAGAAACATTTTATGCCCGAAGACAAATTTTAAGCTACCTTTTTAACTCCTAGGATTATTATTTTGGGAATTACAATAATTAAAATGGGTGACTTCAGAATCAGATTTAGCTGGTAAAATTTATATACCCTGTGTTACCTTTAGACACACATTGATAAGTCACCATTTGATTGATTTCATGTTCAGGCAATTCGCCAACAGAAAGATTGCAAGTCAAGTGAGTGAGCAAGAGTTGGCGTAACAGCTCATGTGTTTTGAGTAGGAGAAACCTGTGCGGCAGGCACGTGGCTTGCAGCATGAAGGAATTTAAAAGTCCTTAGGAAATTTCGGGAATAATTTTTCATGTATATTATTAATGTTTTGAACCACTGTTAGTTGAAACTGCTGATGCCAAGTCTGCAGATAATGCGGGCAGACTCCGAAGTTAACATGATTTGTCTCGATTAGCATACTTCCACATGAAAAATTATTTTCATGCAAATTTTTTACGATCCGTCTCCAGATACGTAACTTTTACATCTCTTACACTTTAGCATGTACAGCCTGTAGCCAAATGTTACATCACCCGCTAGTAAAATGTCTAGTGCCAGGTGGGCGGTACTGATCGCGTGCACAGCCCAGCTATCGGAAAGGGGACAAGCCGCCCACCCTTCCCTCACTCCTCGACCAGAGAAAGAGCAGATACACTTGCCACATCACAGCACCACCCTGCGAGACCTGTGTAATAGGTTAACATTTCAATAATAAATCCTCAGATTTTGAGCATGAAGTCAATGAAAATGGACTTTGTGCCCACTGAAGGTTTGGGGTTGCGAATAGTAAATTTTGATGTTTGAAAATTTTCAAATAACATGTGAATATTTTTGAAGTTGAATAGCTACCAGTAAACATTTAATTTTGGTAGTACATCACAGAAATAACTACTGTATAATTTCACTGATCACACAGCAAACTGTTCCCACATAAACAATATTTTAGAAACTCGCAGGCAGTATATCACTTTTACAAGATGATTTGCTGTTATATATATAACCTCAATCAAACTATGATTTTGCTTGAAATATGAGATGGATAAATTGTGACAAAACTATGAAAATGTGTATGCACCATCACCACAGGGAAGAATGGAGAGGAATCTTAGCTCAAAGTCCATTGCAATATAACTATAGAAATGCTTCATCTGGGAAGGAAACTGTTTTCTTGATGTTGTAGTTTTATTTTCAGCGATCTTCCCACGTTATTGTCAGTGATCATCATGGTTTACAAGCGTATTTTCGTGGTTGAATTCGTAGCAGATTATGCAAACACTGCAGTTTGAAGCTTGTGGGTGTAGAGTGCTATTTGCTAACGTACTGGAAACTGTTTGTAGGCGTTTGCAATTTCTTACTACTGTTGTCCTCAATCGGTAACAGAATTTGTTTACAGTACGTTGTATGTAGTAGATAAAACGTTAACAACTCATACACATTTGTGCACCTTTGTAGAAGCAAACGTTCTGTTGTAAACACTTGTAACCGGCTTGAAACCTATTCAACTGGTAGGGCCCACTGCAAGCACTGTCAGTTTGCGTTCTGCCACAGTTTTGATGCAACGCCATTTTGGTATTATTCGTGTCCACCATGTTTTGGTATCATGTCCTCAACCGATATGCCAAAATCGTGTACTTTTGAATATGTCAAAAAAAATAAAACTTCATAATTTCTCCAAAATTACTAAAATAATCTGTGTGTTCGTACACAGATGTGTGTGGTATGTGAACAAAAGCGATACAAACACAGACATAATGGCATTCAGAAAACCCACTATCTCCAATAAGTGTACAATAACGCTGTACAAAATGATACTGCACCGCACAATTTGGTAACAACGGTAATTTGCTACAGCATACATCTCGCTGTCATCAATTGTAGTTATGGCACAGTTACACTCAAATCAATCATAAATATGCACTTTAAAATTGATTACACCTCTAGCAAACGTGAGTGTTGATTTCAGAATCTTATCTTAATGGTTGGTTCATTCAATAGCAAAAGAAAAAAAAAAATTGGTAACTGCTGGCAGTATGTCAATCAGTTTCTGTTCACACCCAACCCCATGACGCTCAATATTTCCTTGCAACAACAAGATGACTCAATTACCTGAACTGCTCCTCTTTCACCTCCAACTTATGTAGCTCCATCAACATCCTCATCTCCTCTGCACGGCGCTTCCGTCTCTCTAGCAACTCAGCTTCGACGGCACTGCGGTGCTGCAGGACTTCCCTGCGGCGGCGTTCTGCTGTCAGCCGCTCCAGCCGCTCATCTTCAGCAAACGCTGCCAGCATCTGCAGACAATAAGCATTCCCTTCAATGTGTAGCAACTACCACTATTCACAAAACTAAGGTCTCTATTATAAAACACATATGACTGTATGCTCATTGCTGCAAAAATTGGCTAAATATTTCTACCTCTACGGTAAAATAAAGAACAAAATTTTAAACAATAATGTATTTTAACTGAAAACATGTGTGGTTCTTGAAATTAAAAGCCTACCAAAACAGGTAGTAGTAAATGAGATCACATTAGCTAAATTTACAGAAACAGCATTACATATCACCTAAACAGGCAGCATGCATGTGCACCATGTATTTTACGTCCCCTATGTGAATATGCTCTTACGGAACACGTACACCACCACAAATAATTCTGTAATGACTGCTTATTGTAGTGTAAATGATTTTCATTTGTTTTGTTTCCACATATAGTACTCAGTATATACTGTGCAAAATCTAATTTAGTAGAGGATTTCATCAAATATTAAAAAAATAAAAACATTTCAAGCAGAGGAACTTCTGTTTATACTGAACATCCTTAACAAATAAACCAAACAACACTTTTAGTGGTACAGACATGAAGCACCTTGCGAACATGTCTGCCGTGAGTGAGCAGTTGTAGAAACAAGGAGCACAGAACATCACCTGCTGCCTCTCCAAGTGCTCCTGTTCGGCCTCCACCCTCAGCAGCGACAGTCTCTCGGCCATGTGCTCTCTCTGGGCCTGCCGCCACGCTATTCGCTGCCGCAACTGCTGCTCCAGCGCCTCCCGCTCGCTCCTCTCCTGCTCTTCCTGCACTTCTAGTTCCCTCATCTCTTGCAGGGCTGTCTCCTCTTCTTCCCGCCTCACCTACACACACACAACCACAACCACCACTCCTTGAACACAGTTCACCATGTGTTCCAAGTCATTTCTCAGCAAGGACTACCACATCTTATGCAATAGTTAAAGAGACCGTCAAATTAACTGCAAGCTAGACTCCATGCTCAGATGTATACTTAAGTAGTTGTCAGCTGCTCACTGCCTGCTTGCTTCCGCAGTGAAAGGCCATAATTGGGAATGCATTTAGTTTCCTGTTTGTTATTGGCTAAAGAATCCTCCAAAAAGTTTAACTTGTTCCAAAATTAATGTAAATTTTTTAGGTCTCTACTTATTGTACTTATTTGTTAACAAACATTTACATAATGCAAGTGGCATCACGAGCACTCACAGCAGTTTTAATATTCTTGACAATCAATGATTGGCATTTGTTAGTGCAAGAACAGAAAGGAAATTTACAAATGGAGACAGGTAATGCTTTCTTCCTTGACAGAATTTCATTAACATGATTTTTCCATTAGCTAAAGAACAACTTGACTAAGAAATTACTACATGAAAAAAATCAACTATGCCTACCATATTTACCTGAATATAGAAAGATGATATTGAAAATAAAACGACACACAATTTTACTATGGTCAACATGACAAATTCACTTTTGCAAAAATTATATGTATATATAATTTAGCGGGATGATTTTATCTTGGCACATCAATACAGGTTTTAAATGGCCACTTTTTTTTTGTTAATAAAATATAGTATACATACACTACACCTCAAATGCATTAAATTGTAGGTAAGTACTCTTTCTTTGTGTGTATTCCTGTATTTTTCTAACTATAAAGCACAGTTTGTTATTGTTTTTTTTAAGATTTTGTTAAAACATTTGCACTGTAACAAAACATATGTCTGTTCAAAAAACATTGGTTATCACTTGCTACTACTAAAGCAAAAAATAGTGATGTCAAACATTTCGCCTGCGGAAATAATTTTTGGAAGTAAAAATTGGATGAAAATATTGGCTTTTATTTGGGTGCATACAGTAAGTTCAAGACAAAGTAAACACAAAATATTTATTTATTCTTTCATTTTGCCAATGTGTTAGTGATGGCCAGATAGCCGATAACCGATATCGGTATTATCGGTACATTTACCATTATCGGAGATCGGCACTAAAATATCGGCACATCGGTAGTGGTCATTCTAACCCCAAGTATTTTCTCTCCTCTGCTGCACACTTAATTTTCTCAACTCTTAACATCAGGCTGCAACAATGCGATTAAAAAGAATATTATTAATTTCAAATGTCAATATGAAATAATAATAAAAAAATTAAAAATTAATTAAAAATTATTATGATAATAATGACGATGATGATGATGATGATGATAAAGAATTTGAGATGGCCACAGCAATTTTGCTGGCAAAAACAATATTTCTTTACGATAAAAACAAATTAGAATGTACATGCCCATCACTATTTTTCACTTAACGATCGTGGCTTGTTAGTTTAGTTTTCATTCCTGGCCTCCTGTTACATATTTTTTGTAGACTAGCGACCTACTTGCAACCTTAACTTAGTTTTGTTGTGTGTTATGGTGAGCCATAATTTTGTATAATGTTAAACTATTTTTTTTTGCTGCTTTGATGTACCAGGCATAAAGTTAATCTCACTTAACAGCAAGTCTTTTTAGCTTATTGCAAACAAAACTATTCCAGGCAGCAGTTTTCTCTCATCCACTTTAGTGACAAATGTCTGCTTACAGTATGATAAATGAAAATATCGGTTTACAGGTATCGGATTGGTAAAATCCTAAATATCGGAACCTTCATCGGTATCGGGTTTTTTCAGTATCGGGCCGTCACTACAATGCGTTTTAATTTTCCCATTATGATATGAAGATGTGCACCTGTTCCTGATAAATTTTTGATGCTAGTTTCTCCAAGGCCAACGACTTTTTCTCCTCTTGTTCTTTCGTAGCTTTGATACGCTCTCTCTCAGCAGCATCACACTTCTCCACATACTCTAGAATCTTTCTGTAAGTAAAGTGAGAAAGTCAAACATGATAAGTAAAGGCAAATGGCAGACAATCAACATCATTGTACTGTAATTCAAAAGTACAGTACAATGTCAAATTTTATGACAGAATCACACTTTGTTCTGAGCACTTTCAACACTTAATATTTTATAGTACATGTCACTTCTGCAGAGAAGGTTACAATTTTACAAAATTTTATACTATGCAAAAAAATTGACTGTATGTCAAAATCAAAAATTTTGGAACAATCACATTTTTAATAATTAATAATTCAAATAGCAGGCATATTATGTGGATGTTTGAGAAGTCAGTTCTTTTAACTTAGACGGTCTTAAAAGGAATCAGTCCCCTCCATCTTGGATTTTCACTATTTTTTCTATAAGTTGAACCTAAGAACGTTTAAAAAAAATTTTACAACATAACATAAATAATAGCTCCTTAAGCTTAATCAAACTATTACATCTCTATACAATTTATTATTTTTTGACTAGTGATTGCCGGCAAGAAACAAATAATTTTTTCCTGTTTTCGGTTACAGAAATGGTCCTGGCAACAGTAATCTAGCAATACATGTTTTAGAACATGTGCAATACAATTCCCTATGCTTTGTCGACGCCCAAAATGAAATACAAAATCTGTAATGCAATTTACCGCAAAAATTTTTAAAATCCAAGATGGTGGAGACATCCCCTTTACGAGAGAAAAACGTATTTAAGTTTTAACACAATTTAATTCATGGTTTGGCCTATTATTGTGCACACATTTAGAGTTCATTACAAGTTTTCCATTGTGTAATACAATTGGAGAGAAAAGAAAAGAAAAGAAAAAAAAACACCATTATTTCTAAAACAAATGTATGAACATGTGCTACAGAACACAAACTCAAAAAACTGCATGTAATTAAATACATATTTCCATTTGCAACATTGCCAATTTGCATACTTTAGTTGTAGTATTAATGGGAATAAATATTTTATAATGCCTCATTTACTAAAAACTACAGCAACTGATTTCGCTATCAAATTTATTTATCACAATAAAGTATCACTATTTCGTGTGAGAAGTACAATAATACACAGCATTCAGGATGCATATATGTACAAAATGGTATCAATGGGAAAAATAAATAACACAAATCACTCTAACAGTACCATATTTACTTGCATATGGGTTGTACATTTTATGCCTATTCTAAGTGTCGAAAAATGGAGTCCAACTTATGCGGGTCATGACGCTCATTAACTTTTTTTTATCTTTATGTGTAGATCAATATGAAAGTAAATAATTAGCCTGTGTTGGTTTTTAATAAACAAAACATAATCAGAAGTTATTTTTGTTACACAAAATGTCTTGCACAAATAACGTGAACAATAAGTGCCATGCCAGATGGTCACTACAGTGATCCATTGTCACTTGTTTTGAGCTGCTGCCTGCAACTTGGGCATTCAACTAGATGTGTGAGAAATCTAACAATAAACCAGGGAACTGATTTTATTAGTCTGTGAAAATACGGTATTTCCAGCATAGTTGGAAATATACATTTATCAAAGTCAAATACAGGTGCAACCCATATGAAAAAGTGACCCTTAAAGAGACGCAACTCTAACACGAAGGTGACCCCTTTGCAGGTAAATACGGTAATTAGTATAATGGCTTTGCAGTAGGAAATTTTGCTAGTTTACACTGCTCCCTTAAGTTTCAATAAGTCCAACCACCTTTACCCACTGAGACTGGCAGTTTGTACACCTAAAGTGAAATATCTCAGGAAAGGTATGATTGGTAGGGAACCCAATCTCAATTATCTTCATCCTTCCCACCCACTCATTTTGTGGTACTGGTGATGATGTATTCACCACGACTGTAATTTCATAATCACACCAGGATAACATTAAGTGGACACATGCGACATCTCCCATACAAAACTACAAACTTAATGTAAAAATTTGTACCATTATACTTTACGTATTAAATACTCTGCTAAATACCTTCTATGAAAGGTTATTTATCAATATTATAATTGGCACCACTTACCTATTTTCCTCTTCCAACTCTGCTTTCTGTCTTTCTTTCCAAGCTATCCTTGCCTGTCTANCTCTTTCTTTCCAAGCTATCCTTGCCTGTCTAAAAAGTTCTATTTCCTGCTGAGTCTTCTGCATTTTCAGCATTTTCTCTTCTATTTCCCTGGGAACAAATCACAAAATTAATTTTATTTCAGTGCTTTAATGAATTTAGGTCCTTTCTAAAACACTCGTACTATAACTTCATTAATTTATTTACCTCATATCTTCTTCATGAATACGTTGGANTAGGTCCTTTCTAAAACACTCGTACTATAACTTCATTAATTTATTTACCTCATATCTTCTTCATGAATACGTTGGACTATTTCATCAACCATCTTCTTTTCTCTCAAAAATTCTAACAAAGCCTCTTGCCGTCGCTTTTCTGCTTCAGCAATTTGGTCTAGGAGTTCATTTCTGTATTTCAGTTTATGTTGAAATTTTTCTAAATTTTGTTTTCTTTCCAACTCTTGCTCTTCTTTCCAAACTGACTGCTGATGTTCTGCTTCTGCATGTTCACGGCGCTGAAGACAAAAACAAAAACATTCAATTTTTAACTTATCAGTATGTCAATAAAATCATATATTATATAAATTTTTTAATTTGTTTTTTTAATTCCTTTGTTTAATCCTGTAACTGAACCCTTACAGGAGAATTAATTCTAATTTATTTAATTAATCTTTTAAAAATTGCACTTTAACATGTTTGTGAAAATGTTATAATGTTCCAAAGATATTAATGTTACATTCGTTGTATAAAAATTAATGCACTGTTGTTAGAGTACTATGGGCTGTTCATCATAAACTGAGTACTTTTGAAAGTCCTGCTTAAGATCCACTTGTATGGACATTGTGTATTCTTCCACTATATGTAAAATTGACATTTCCACGGGCCTGATATCACTTTATTCATACAACAGTCAAGTGAAACTGAAATTATTAGAAAAGCAAGTACTAATTCTTACACTGATATATATACATATTTTTTTTATTAAACAATAATANAACTGAAATTATTAGAAAAGCAAGTACTAATTCTTACACTGATATATATACATATTTTTTTTATTAAACAATAATAATTATTATTATTTAAGCTTTCAGAAATATTAACCAAACACTTTTAATTCAACGATTAGGCATGGAACTACTTTCCCTCCATTGTTACAAATTTTACTGGGCACATGGTGNATTAGGCATGGAACTACTTTCCCTCCATTGTTACAAATTTTACTGGGCACATGGTGGTCAGTGTACCTATTAAAATATGTATATGCAGGTAGGGCAGTTACATTTTTTAAAGGTAGATTTCATAAGTGCTGAATTAACTGTGAACAGATTATAATATCCATAACATTTACGAATTTCATTCTAAATAAAGATATGAATTCTTAATGCATTAAAATATATTTATCATAGATAATAAAGATAACAAAAAACAATAATATAACCAAAGCATCAGGACCTTTTCTTCTATCCTAGCAACTTTATTCTCTGCTATCTGAGCAGACAGTTCTTTTGTGAAGTAGGCCACACGCAATTTGGCTTCCAGCTCTCGCAACTCGACACTTGTCTCTCGTACTTTCTGCCTATGGAAACAAATTACAAGGCTATAGAACACTGACTGAAGTAACACCATATAAATTTGAGAACTAGTTAAATGTTTTACTGCTACATAGAATTTATAAAACAGGGAGTACGAAATAATGACAGCTATGCTTTTCCAATTTAGAAGATCTGCTTCACTGATAAGTATTATCACATTCAAATTTTTGCACTTTTCCTATAGTTTCAGAGTTACTGCCCAACTTTATATGTATCATAATTTATCAACACACTAAGTTGTTTAGTTAACACTGAATACAATTGGAACATAACAGAGAAAAATTTCTGAAATTTAAATTTCAGTGGGTGACCTTTTCAATATACATAATAATACAAAAATTGTATGAATACAATTCGTAGTGGAGTCTGCAGCCAATTCGTAAAATAAAATCCTCAATATGTCAGGCTGTAGCTGTGATGGAGAATAAATTTCAACAAACATACCACATAGTTTTTTTTTTACACACATTGCAGGTTTGTACATTTTTCCTCAATATTTTACTATGTGAGCATGTACTAGTTATCCTGGCCTCACCCGTGACCACTGAGACTTCAAGACCTTACAAACTCTTCTAACCATGCAAATTATGTCACAACTAAATGGCGAAATATTTGGCCAATATGGCTGGCAGCTTGGTTAGTTTAGATATGTGGCAGGTCATACTTTTATGAAAACTGGCGTCTATGTAATAATACACTTGGGTACTCTTCCATGTCTTGGAAATTATTCTGATTGGCTAAAAAGTGCACATCATTAGTTTCCTGACAATTATAACAGATTAAATGCCTGGGCGAATATTACACTATTGTTTGTGAAAATTGCAACATCCAGAAAGAATGGTCCGAATGTATCCAAACTCGGAGGATGTGTAGAACAGTGTAACAGTAATAAGTGATTACGATTGCTGCGAGATGGCGTACAGATAGGCCCATTAGCGCCCTTTCTTGTGTGACCAGAAAGGTCAGTGTTACGCCAAGCTCAGTCAATGAAGAGCTGTCAAACAAAGTGAAAGAAAATGCCGGTATGCCTCGTTGACGTCAAAGGGTGCCATATCAGCATGTGAAAGAGTTCGAACGGGGCAGAATGATAGGTCTCCGGGAAACGAGTTTGTCATACCATGACATTTTGGCCCGTACAGGAAATGCTGCTAAGACAGTGATGCGTGTGTGTCACCAGTGGATGGAAGAGGGTCATACTCAGCGACAAGCGGGTACTGGACTACGCAATGTGACCACAGCACAGGATGACGCCATCTTGTCCACATGGCCGTAACGGACCATACAGCCTCGTCCCAGTGTTGGCTCGACACTGGAGCACTGCAACGGGTGTGGACCTGTCTGCGTAGATGGTTCGACGCCGTCTGCTGTGGGCTGGACAGATGGCACGCATGCCTTTGCATCAGCTTCCATTGTTCAGAAACCACAAACACCTCTAACTGCAATGGGCACATGAACGCCATCGCTGGCATGCTGAGTGGCAAAATAAAGTGTTTTTGGATGAGTCCTGCTTCAACCTATCCTATAGTGATGGCCGCATATGTGTTAGATACTACCGTGGTGACCGCAATCTGGCAGCCTGCATTGTGGAATTGCATAGCTGACAAACGCCAGGAGTGGTAGTTTGGGGTGCCATTGGATACAATGTGCTATCTTGACTCCTATGTATTGGGGGCAATCTGAACAGCAACTGCTACATCAGAGAGGTTTTAGAGCACGAGGCACTGTTCCTCCTTTAGGCGACTGCACATGCCATATTTCAGCAGGACAATGCCTGGCCACATGTGGTGAGAAATGTGCAAGCCTTCTTCAATGAATTACGGGTACCACTGCTACCATGGCCTGCACATTCGCGTGACATGTCGTCCACCGAACAGATCTGGGATATGGTTGGCTGGCGACTTGTTCGTCACAGACCTCCAGCAACTACTTTGTGAACACGCATACAAACCGCGTGGAGGGAGATTCCCCAGGAATATATCCATGTCCTCTTTGATTCCATGCCACAATGTTTAGGGGCTCTGATTGTAGCACGTGGGGACTTCACACCATACTGATTTCTCAAGGACAGAGATCATCTACAGTTCTGTAATCCTAATCAATTGTGTACTGTCATGCACCTAATCGGTGGTATGAAGTTCATTTCAATCACATGTATCTTACTTGGTGTTGCATTTAGTGAGAGAACTTCGTGCCCACAAAGTTTTCACGTGTAAGTAAACTATCAACTTTATAGTCTTTCAAGTAGCATCATTATTACTGCAGTGCATGGTTCAGTGTACTAGCATGAGCAATAGCAAAGGATAGCTTTTTCGCCTATACCAAATCTTATGCACTGCACATAAATATTATTTTTTAAGTATTTTATGTTTAAATAAAACTAATTTCAGTGATGTTAAACAAATTTGTTGTAATAATGTTAACTATTTCGTTGGTTAGTTTCTAAAAATGATTTTAAACATAGATATTTTACTAAATATAATGTACAATTAGCAGCATTCCAAAGAGGTTATACTATTTACAATAACTCTGTACAATACCTTCCCCACAAGGCAAACATTATTATGGGTCCTATTCATAGTCAGATCTTAGTCCAAGGATGATCCAGAGATCATCTTCCTCAGAAATGGTCTGAGGTTAGTCCGGACTAAGGGTGAACTAACCAAATCGTGTTCATAAACCCCGACGAGAGTAGGACTTACTTTAGTCGACGGGTCATTGAAGTACACTGTCACCAGGTGTCCTGCGCATGCACATTGCAGATTCTCATCTCAAATAAAAGCTTTACTATGAAAGAAAAGTCCAATTTGAGATGACAAGTACATTAAAAGTAGCTTCAATCAATTCAAACGGAGATTGTTCCTTTACGTAATGACCAAGATTTCCTGTAAATTGCAACTTATTCAAGGTTTCATCTATGATTTAATGGTCGGTAATATTTTAATTGGTTAACTCTAAATAGTGTATGACTGTGTAGAGCAGTGAATAAGTTTATTGCTTTGTAAATGCAAACTGAGGGCTCAAATCTCACTTGTTAGTTTAAATTTTTTTATTATGATTATTTGTTTAGACGGAAATTAAATTAATTATTTCCTTTATACTTTTTCTTCGTAATTTAAAAAGAAATTTTTTTTTTTCACTTTCAAATTTTTTTATATATCTGACTCTTGTAGCTTGTATTGTAAAACTGCAGGATGGAGGACAATTATATATTATACTATACATACATATAAAACATATTATATATATAAATTAATATTAATTTTATATTAATACATTGATATTATAATATAATTAATATTAATTATATATATATATATTAATATGTATAACTAATATACTGATTATCTTATTATTCCGTGTTGATTTGTTAATTTTGGCAGCACATACTAGTGAATTTCTCACACCTAGGCATCGGTAGTACAAGCTGGTTTCATTTTTGTATGCCAATACTGCCTTTATGATGATAATAAATTCTATTTTAGTGCTAATTAAATAAAAAAAACAAAAATACATTATAAAATAGTTTTAAAAAATTTTACACAGAGGAGATTAAAACATACATACTTGTGCAAATCAATCCACAATGTTACCATAAAGTTCCTAATACATATGTGAGAATTATTATACTTTACTAGATATGTACTCAATATAAGATTTTTTACTAATATTCTATTTGAAAGTATTAATATTCCATCTGGTAAGAATCTGTTTTCAGAGAAGGCATTTGATTGACACAGAAATTATAAAACTTTTACTATAGCTTAAAATGTATGAATTGTGATTATATTTTCTTTGAAATATTATTCACAGAACATTTAATCCATTAAACCTCCATATTTTTCTTCAACAGATTGACATAATCTGCCTTATTTTTGTTTCTTAAACTTTATTTAGATTTCACATACATGTAATATCAGCAAGCCATCTTATTTCAAGTAACATACTTTTTGACTTTAATATGTCGTTAGTCCTACCCTAAGTCCAAACTAAAAGATAGACCTTATTAAAGCAATATGATCCCCGGACTAGCAAAGTTATGGCTCTCTGAATAAGAAAAAAATTTGTCGGTAAATGATCTTTCCTTAGTCCGGACTAAAAACGAAAACGAAAAAGGCCCTATATTGCTTGATTACTTTCCAAAGAATATTAAGAAATGGCTTCCAACTATTTTATATATTCAGCAAATGTATCATTAACTTATATTTCTTAATATGCTCTTTCCTTGTTTGCAAATAGCAACAGAGTAAATAAAACAAAAATTAAGAAATGATCTACAGCTAGTTTATTTAGTTATAGAATGTATCATTACATAATAATTCTGAACATCGTTCTCACGTAACTTGCTTACAAAAGGCAACAGATTGAAAGCAGCATAAATGTTGTATTATTCAGAAGTGTCCATTTGATTTCACTGTATAGTTACACATTCCAAAACAATGCCGCGTAGTGACTGTATTGTCCACCACCAGCGACATCACTTAGAGGTTGTAAGGCCTTGTAGTCTCAGTGGTCATGTCGCAACTCAGAAAAAAAATGTAATTTCCACTCAGTACTACAACATAAATTAATACATAAGTTCTAACCCAATTTTAAAATTTGCTGTGTATCATTGAATACCCTGTAACGTTCGGGCCGCGTCTCGTTAAGCCATATTTATAATATTGCCCCACAGTTAGATGCCATATTGTAACGTTCGTCGGCTTACACTGGCCGAATGCTACTTTGCCACAACTAGCTCAAGGTAGAAACATGAGACTCAGTACCATGTGACGCCGATAATTTAAGAAAGAAGTTCCAGAGTATTTTGTTATATATGTTTATTTAACTTTTAGCGTCACAGTTCACAAACGAAGTTCCAGTATGCAGAGTTGGAACCTCTCTTGAGATAAATATAAAAGTACAGCAACAGCGCCACCGTAGTTTACAGGTTATTAATGTCTCAAAACTTGCATCGAAAGAAATTTAATGCTGCTACCTCCCACACCGGCAAAGAAATAAAATAATAAAGTCTAGTGGCCGATGTGGGGGTTTAGCGTCGCGCCCGACCACGACCTAAGCCAGCATTGTACCACGACTGCCTCAGACGACTGACTTGAAGTAACTCTCTGACCTGCCCTCACGGGCGACTTGAAGTGAAGTAACTGCTTCCTACGACTGACTAAAACTGCTCTAAGTAAAGTGTCCTGAAGTGACGCCTCTAACGACACTTGCCACCACGGCCCTCGCCGCCGACTGACTCTGAAGCACTGCTTCTGAAGTGAGACTGCTTGAAGGGCGACAGATCGACGCGTCTTTTGTGCTGCCTATACCCCCCCTGTCCTGAGATAAGGGCCTGGCCACGCACGCTCTCCACAACGTTATCGAACTGCTCCGCACGAACTAAAACTGTTGACACCGTCAACATCCAGATAAACTAACCTCTCGTACAACGAAACTGCGCCGGAGGAACTAAAACTTGTCGACGTCGCCTGAAAAAGCTAAACAATGCTGATGCTTCCCAAAACTCCAATGTTCGAAACAAAAACTGTAAACGGACTCCTGATAAAACGTAAACAGCAGACGTCTGCCTGATAACCTACAAAAGCACACGTCTGCCGGATAAACTAACACGGGAAACGAGCCACCACGGCTTTAAACTTGAACCCGATAAATATATTACCAAGCTTTCCAAAGCTCCAAAAACAAAAGAATTTTACACCCGTGTCCCGAAAAATTAAGAATATTGCGCCATTACATTACCCCCCTCGGTTTGGGATAGATTTGGAAGAAATCTTTCCCAAAGCGAAACCTATCCTGTATGATGCTGTTCTGTAAACCACTGTGCCTCTGCTCCTTTAAAACAATTTACATATTACATGGTAATTATTCATAACAAAATTATTCACTTAATTAACTCTTGACAAAAAAAATTTATTTACTTTACTAAACTCATAAAAAAAATTATTTACTTCTACTGTTGAAGAGTAACAAGATATTGATGGGGATGCTGCAAGAAAATTACACCTTTCTGGTCTCAAATGAGTTACTGGTTGTTACAATTTGTTTGGTTGAGGGTGTATTGCCACCTGTGCCATCAATTCTTCATTTTGGGTTGCTGCCCTTTGGTCTCTCACTGGGATCAGCACACCACTTCCAAAAGGGGACCCAGGTCTGCCCAAAACTATAAAAAAGTCACTGCGACTGCCTCTCACTAGGTCAGTGCTGACAAAAAACAAAGGGCCCCAGACCTGTCCCAATCCAAACACACTTCATTTTGTGCCACTGATCCCAGGACACCATAAACTGCAGCAACATCTCCTACTACTTATGCAAATATTCTTAAGGCTCAATACTCTACAACACCTCAACCACTTCAACCTTTGGAAAGTTAAGTACCATTTAATGCATCCTTAATTAATCCTCCTAATAATTCCTATTGTCAACTATGATTTACAAACTCACATTAATTATATGTTTCTTTACATTAACACAGTTTTCACTTGAAAATAAAATTTATAAACCTTCATAAAGCACTTCCGGTTCTGTACTCTGCATTAATTATATCACATTACTTACAATTACACCATAGCCCATGACAGCTTGAGCTTCCATTACATAACTGCAAAGGTATATTTAAATTCACAAAACCTTCACTGATACACTTTACAGTATTTATAATATTAGGACATTTTCCATAGATACAAAAGTTTTTATTAAGGACTTACCAATTGCCTTACCTACAATGGAAAGTGAAAGTAATTAAATTAGAAAATATGGTGGATAATTTTATAATATTAACTGTAATACATATTTTGAAATAAAACACTACTTATATTTCAAGAAAATCCACAAAGGTTCTTTCATAATTTAAACCTTGCATATATTTGCACAGTACAAGATATAGTGTTAAACTAAAATTTTCAATCATTGAAATGTCCAAACTTTAATCATTAACAAAATCACCATATTTCAAATACAATACTCATCTAATAAAATACTCAGAAGTGTTTTGTGTTTTTACTCAATAAGTAATTTCACAATAATTTTAAAAAACTGAGCAAATACTTTAAGACAAAACACAACTAAAAACTGAATTACAAAAATGCAATGCAAAAGAGCACACTATTATGACTTGCAGTTGCCTTGAACCACTTAACCTGTATTGCTAATTATACTTACAAAATATAATGATAATGACAATCCACTACCTAGCACTATAATTTTCTTAAATTGTTTTCAAAGAGCGTATCAGTCATTCAAAATTCCCACGACACTGTATGCACTTCACAAACAACTTCAACTGATTATTTTATTATAACAGTGTCAGCATTTATAAAAACCATTCATCCTTTTTCACTTTCGGAGAATGCAAACAACAGTTGAATTAATTTCAGATTTCTGTGACCCTACACAGTGGAATTCACTTAAAATTTCTGTTCCTTACAAGTTTCACTAAAATATTAAGGCTGTACTGCATTTACTTGGTATATAACGATTCACTGTTGTTAAACAGAAACACACTCTCACAATTATTCATTCTTTCCCAATTAACATTTTACATTAACAATTATTTACTTTTGTCTGAGAAGGGTTTACCCTATGTATCCTGTACACATTGTTACTGAATTGTAAAGTCCTTTACAAAATAATTTTTCTTCTAAATAAAAACAATTATTTACCTATTACCTTATTATTATAGTATATAAAAATTAATACAAGGAAGAATAAAAATTAAATATCTAAATGGCACTCTTTCTGCTATACTATATTTTCTTCTTCCTTTTCCTTTTCGTTCTCTCCTTGTGTTTCACTTTTCTTCCCTTTTTCCTTACTACCTTTCTCATACTATACTTTAGCACTTTCTTCCTCTTCCCTACTGACCTAAATCTACCCCTCTGTTTCCTTTTCTTTTTCCTTACAGTCTTTACATTCTTATTCCTTATCTTTTTTCTGACTATTTTACTGACCCTTCGTTTTAATCCTTGCTTCTTCCTTACACAACGCTGCCTAAACACTTCATAATGTTTCAGTCTCTGATAACCCTTACTCTCAGCAACTCTTGCCTGTTGCAATTCACTATCTGACCCCTCTCGCAGTTTTAATTCATTATTACTATTTAGTCGAACACCCCTAACCTAAAGTCTCCCTTCCTTTATTACCTTTCTCTTCGACTTACTAACCTTACAACAATTAGGTTCACTCTCCACTAACTTATCTGCAATTCTATCCTCTTTAATTTTAACCTCTGTCATACTATCTTCAACAATTAACTCTTTACCTTCCTTGTCACAACCAATATCACCCTCATTTTTTACTTCATTGCTGTTTATATTATTTTTACTTGGGGAATCTATGGTTGGACCCTTTTCTAACCTAGTAAGAGATTCAACCTCTCACTTGTCTATATTTTTTATTAATTTATCAAAATTTTTCTCACTCTTTTGGTTAAACTCCTGTTGTTTCTGGCTAAACTCCTGTAAAGACAACAGGATCTTAAACATTTCAGTCTGTATATCAGTTTCTAATTGCGCCATTTTTATCTCTATTACGACGTGGTCATTAATATAAATATTACCCTTAACCTCTTAACAAAATGACTCGCGAAATTTACACACTTGCACACGAAAAAAACAAAAAAATAATAACTCTTGGCGAATGTACTTTATCATAACCTAACCTGCAAAAAAATTGACAATACCCGTGGTCCAATTACTTGAAATGATGGCTTCATTGCTGATTGACGATTTCGTACCTCTTACTGTTGTTGATGCATGAGGTCTCGTACCTGAAACTTCGGTGTCGTGCTGCTGGAAACCTGGACTGGAACTGCCGCCGGTACCGTGTTGTTGTGCTTCTCGATGTCCGTTGATATCTCGTAGCTTCGTCTTCACACGTGGTAACCATTCGTGCCCCTCGGATGGGTCGCCATTTTGTAACGTTAGGGCCGCGTCTCGTTAAGCCATATTTATAATATTGCCCCACAGTTTTTTTTTTGTTAAGTGTAGAAAGTGTTGTACCCAGAATTACGTGTATGTGTAGTGTTGCCCTTCCGACCAGGAGGTTCTTACGGGCTAGTTAAGCAAGATGATGGGTGTTGGTGTCATTGATTTAGGTGAATGTGGTAAGTGTATAGAAGGGGAGCATGCTGGTTATAAGGCGTTCCGGCACGCGTGAAGAGGCTGTCAGGTATGGGCGAAGTGTAGAGTGATGCATGGCAGTCAGTTACTTTTGGGGGCGAAGATCAAATTGTGATAAGGGGTAATGAGGGGTGGCACGGTTGATGGTCCAGTGCTACGTCAGCCTTGGTCGGAGCCGTCGTCACCTGGGGTCATCTGCTTCAGGGTCGACGAAGGCGGCGTCTCGGCGAAGATGCTGCGTAGCGAGCAACGGGCGGCGAGGAAATGAGGTGGGTGGAATGGGGTTGGCGAGTTGGCGAATGAGTGGATTGTCGAGGTGGCGAGAGCAGGAATGGGTGAAGTTGTCTGTGAGGTTGGCGAGGGTGACATAAAAGTGAAGGAGGTGAGCGGTGGTGAGCACGAAATGGCGGGTGATGGGGAGCGGTAGACAGAGTATGAGACAAAGTGAGCGGAAGAAGATGTGAGTGGGTGGACGGAGTGTGTGAGTGGTGACATGAGTCCAGGCTGGGCAGGCGTAAGTGAGGATCGGGAGAATGAATGTGCAGATAACCTGGACACGAACCTCGGTCGGAAGGGGGGGGGGCGGTTTTCCCAGAGGATGGGCGAAGAACTGGGGCGAGGTGAATCATGGCGGTGCGTGCTTTGGAGGTGACAGAATCGAGGTGTCAGATGAAATTGAAATGTGAGTTGAATATGACTCCCAGGTACCTAAGGGTAGGTGACCAGGGGATGGGGGTGGCGGCGATCCTGGGTGGGAGGTTGCCAGGTGTGCGGTGGCGTGAAAAGAGAATGGAGGTGGACTTGGAATGATTCAGCCCGATGCCAAGGGCGCGAAGTTGATTGTTGAGTGAAGTGAGGCCACGACTGAGGCGGTCACTGATGAGGTTTTCATGGGCGGAGGATGATAGGAGGCATGTGTCGTCAGCGTACTGAACGACATGGGTGGTGGGAGGGACTTTCAAGTCGGCGATGTGGAGAGCATAGAGGAGGGGGCTAAGGACAGAGTCTTGGGGAACTCCGGCGGAAATGTGGCGGGGATGAAACAGAGTGCCATCCACCCGCACCTGGTAGGAGCGACCCTCCAGGTACGAGCAGATGAGGTGGGTGAGATGGGGCGGAATGTCCATGGCTGACATGCGGGTGATGAGGAGTTGATGAGGCACGGAGTCGAAGGCTCGGGCAAGATCGAGGAG
>NQII01004517.1:32319-68086 GCA_002778355.1 Clitarchus hookeri
CGCACCATCTCCTGGTCGGCCTTCCACTTCCGGACCAACCGCCGGCACCAGCCCCGCAGGAGGAGGTACGACCTCCGATCCTGCGGGAGTCTGGCTGCCTGCCATCTGTCACGGAAGCGGTTCCGCAGGGACAGCGCGCTGTGAATGGATTTGGGTAGTGGAGGGGGTGCTGATGATAGTGAGCGGAGGGGGATGTGATGATTGGCAGCGGTGGTGATTGCGGTGGTGTTGAGGTTGATGTCTTCGGGGGAATTGAAGGGAACGGTGTGATCAAGGGAAGTGTGGAGGGAGTTCTGGTAGCCGAGCCAGTCGGCAGACCGGAAATTGAAGCGGGGGAAGTGGGGGAGGGTGTGTGGGTGAAAGTGGATAAGGCCAAGTACAGGAATATGATCAGAGGAGCCTGCGGTGACGGTGTGGACATCGGTGACGAGAGGACGATAAGTCGAGAGAGTGAAATCTATGGTGAAGGGGCGGCGATTGAGGTGAGTAGGGTGATAAGTGGGTGCTGTGAGGCATAAGGTGGACCGTCGGAGCAGTTGGCGCAAAGATTTGCCCCGACGGTTGGTGGTAGGGCACCCCCAGTTTGGGTGGGACGCGTTGAAATCCCCAGCCATGACAACGTGAGTGTTGACACAACTGAGGGTGGTGATGAGGTCGGCGGGGAAGGGTGTGGAGGGAGATATAGTGAAATGAGGGTGACTGGGTATGGGCGGCCATGGAGGCGGATGGCAACTGCCTCAGTAGCGGGTGAGATGGGTATGATGTGGCTGTGGTGTGTAAAGGATGATTTAATGATCAGGGCAACCCTATCGCCAGCGCCTGCGCGGTCACTGCGGTGGACAGTGTACCCTGGGAGAGTGAGTGCGTGATGGGGGGTGAGCCAAGTTTCTGAAATGAAAATGACATCGGGCTGATGAGTGTTGATGAGGGAATGAAGGTCGGTGAGTTTAGGAAGGAGGGAACACGAGTTCCATAGGAGGAAACTAATGGGAGGTGGGTCCATCGAAAAACTGGAGAAACACGTTTTGGAGAATGTCCAGTTTTTCGGTAGTGGAGCGGGCTTGGGTGAGTGCGGTGATGGCAAAACGGATGAGGGCGAGGTATTGGCGAATTAAATTGATGATGTCTTTAAGTGAACCAGCGAGGGAGGCTGAATCTGGTTAAATGTTGAGATTTTGTTGAGTGGGAAGAGGTGCGAGGGCGCGTGGAATGAGCGGCGGGATGAGTTGAGGTGAGTGAGCGGTGGTGGGGATGAGGGGGCGAATGCGTTTGATGCAGGAATTGGTGCGCGTGGTGCGGTTGATGCATTTGGTGCAGTTGGTGCAGATGAGGTGGTTAAGTGAAGTGGTGCAGTTGAGGTGGCATGAGGTGACCATGGATTGATGACTGGTGCAGGGGGGAAATGACGAGCTGAAGCGAGGTTGGGTGCGACAGGTGCAGAAGGGGTGACTGAAGTGGGTGGTGTGCGACGAGGATGGCGAATGTTGTATGCGAGATGATTGGGGCAGGAGGGGTCCGTTGCTCGGTGCGGTCCTTCGCACAGGCAGCACTTCAGGGCGTCGGGTGTGGTGCAGTCTCAGGACCAGTGCTCCCCAGAGCAGCGGAAACATTGGAGACGGCGGGCGCAGCTGACTGAAGAATGACCAAGGCCTTGGCAGCGGTAGCACTGTGGAATTCGGACCGTGCCACGGAAAGGCTCAACTGCCACCACCCAGCAGCCGAGCGTGCGAAGGGGGTAGAAGAGGGGAGCCTCTCCTACCTTCCTGGTGGTGACTTAAAAGGAAGCTGTGACGACTGTTTCGGCTGCTCGGAGGCGGGTGACAGATGAGACTTGAAGGTCGAGGGCGGCCAGCTCCTCGACGATTTCCTCGGCGGTGGTGGTGAGGGGAAGCCGTTTCAGCACGACGTGGTCCTGCTTCTCATCAGGCCGGCGCGATGTGTATGGCGAGAAATTGAGCTCTTTCAGTTTAGTGAAGAGGAGCTCATGATCGTGAGGGTTGGAGGTGTACAATGAAGTTCTGTCTCGGATGGATGAAATGTGGAGCGGTCCGGTGAGCATAGCTTGGAATCGGCGAGTGGAGATGAACGGTTGCTGCTCGATCCGTACAATGCATGCAATTGGAGGTATGCGTTGCACTGTCGAGGTGGGCGGTGATGGTGCGGGTGGGTGAGCGGGTGTGGGTGGGGTGTGTGTTGTGACGCGAGGTGGAAGTAGACGAGANTGTGTGGTGGAGCGAGGTGGAGGTGAACGAGAAGCCTGTGGGGGGTGACGCGAAGTGCGAGCCGTGGCAACTTTCCTGGTGCGGCCGCCCTCAGAAGATGCGGGTGAAGGTGAGCATGATTGTAAGGGTGAAGCTGGAACGTGGGTGACTGATTCCAGGGATGAAAATTTGTTTGAAAGTGGAAGTGTGGGTTGGTCAGAAGGGCAGGGAACTGTGTGTTGGCGCTTTGCAGTTTTCTTGGGGACGACGAATCCGTCCAGGTCCATGGGGGTGGCTGCGGTGACTTCATGGTGGTTGGTTGTTGAGAGGGGAGAGGAGAGGGGGGTTGGAAATGACAACGTTGGGGTAAAGGTCGAGGGGAGCATGTGTGTCCCCTTGGATTTCTCGGGCGAGGGGGTGAGACGGGGGGATTTTGACCTTTGAGGTCGCATCTCCCTGGATTACCCGAGAGAGGAGGTAAGGCGGGGGAAATGGTTTTTGGGTGATTGTGGGCGTGAATGTGGGCCGATTGAGGTGCGGGAGGAAGCGTTGGAAAGGGAGGCGAGAGGGGGAGGTATTGTACCAAGCAGACTTGGCATGTCTGGCAGGGATGAGGAGAGGTGTGTGGAAATGAGGGAGGAAGTGGCGATCTGGCATCCTTCCGGGTCGATGGCGGGCATGGTGATGGTCTTGGGAGGGACGGCGACGAAGGTGAGCTGGAGTGGCATGCTGCGGAGGTGGGTGTTCTGGCTGTGGTCAGAGATGGTGGTTACTGGCGTGAACGAAGATGAAGACTGAAGAGATGCAGTGGTGGAAAATGCGGAGGTTGTTGTGATCGTGGTGGTGGTAGGGCAGACAGCTGAGCCATGTAGGTGGGTAGAAACGGGTTTATTGCAGTTGTGGAGCAAAAGCGGCGAGGGTGATGTTGAAGATGAAGGCGATGAGGTCGTTGCCCTTACTCCAGAGGACGCGGTGTTGGAGAGGCTTAGGGACTCGCCTCCTCCACACCCCGCCCTAAGCAAGGGGATTGTTGGCACCGAGATGGTGCTTGCAGAGCTTACCTCTGCCACTCTTCGGCCAGGTTGTGTGGCCTGATGATCCGCCTGGCGTCGTCGTTGTTTGGGAGGAAGAGTGGCATTAGTAGTGTGGTGTGTTGTGACAGGGCGGCTGTCGGCCGAAGGCCTCTGCCCCTCCTGGTCTCCGCCCTGGGTCCGGGTCATGGGGTGGGAGTCCATTCCAGACTCCCCCCTCGCCTTTCCCATTAGGCTACCGGAAGGTCAACTAACTCTTAGAGTTAAAAATTAAAACTAAGAGAGAAAGATGAAGAAGAACAGCAACCGGGATGAAGATCTTGTAGCGAAAAATGAAGTCAGTACGATGGCTCAGTGTCTGCACCTGTGAGAGAAAAATTTCAGCACTGAAAACATCAGAAAACAGAAAAAGCGAGTGTTATTCACCTCTGACCTATCAGCTGATAAGAACAGATATTTTGTAGCTTGCTTTAGGCAATGCTAGTGACCCTGACTGGCTGGGTACCGCAAGTTGCAGTGGGATGTGTACCCACTGTAGAGCCAAGCTCACCCTTGACTAGCGAGGGACTACGCAATCTCTGTTGCAAAAAATAGGTTCAAGGGAGTGAACTCAACCATGAAAGCTCCCAGCGTTCTCAGCCAAGACACTCAGTAGTTTTGCTTAATCAGCATTCTCCTGGGTGTCACAGGTCTGGAGTGTGTCACTAGGTTTAAGTTTTTGAGAAATCAAATGAAAAATATTTTATGGCATGGCTTTGGAATTTAAAACTGTCACAAACTAACAATGGCACATATCATATGAAAATAATTTACAAATAATTGTTTTTCTAATTCATATGTTTTTTTGCAGCACGGGTAATTTTATTTTGTGATTGCATGTTAGCAGAATGTTCCTATTATTTTCTAGAGTTCAAATGGTTGTAACTTACATAATATTACAGATTTGTAAATTTATGATCTTCGACATGTAAATTTTGTTTGAAAGTGATATAATCACTTTTTTACATTACCAACAATCTTACCACCCACACCAAAAATATTAACAAACAAAACCAACTAATCCAAATTTACATTTTACCAGCTAAGATGATAATAATACTGTTTTATTTACTGGAAAAAAAATGTTAACTTACAACCTATACTGCAAATAACAAATTTAATTCTGAACATTACAAATATGTGAAATCTTAAAATACTTATGCCTTGAAAAATTAATTTAGTCTCTTTTGTTAATTGAAAGCAAAATTCAACTCAAAACCTTAATTATTTGTACAATCAAAATTTTATCTTTCAACACAAACAATAAATAAAATAAGGAAGTTTTCAGAGTTAAAAATTTATAGTAATAAAATATTACCTAAGCTTCTCCTCCCTCAGCTTTTCATGTTCTAGTTTTAATAACTCTTTTGCAAGTTTCTCTTCTTGTTCAATCTGAGCTGCAAATAATGCCTTTGCTTCTTCAGCCTTAAATAGAAACACCAAAAGGCATTACATACAGTTAAATAAAACCATAAATTTGTATGATTTTTAATAATAACTGTGAACCATCAAACTATTCAATCATCATATTTTGTATTTTTTAGTACTCACAGCAGGCACTTGTGACCAACTCCCAACACTGGCTTGAGTTGAAGTACAGTGTGCTGTTTTCGTGGCTGGCATGAATTGGGATTCAAACCCAAAACAAGCAAACAAGCACACTGAATGATATACTGTGGGGTTGAGTTGCAGTACTGAAAGTACCATACCTTTCTTGATCTGTTTAGAGGAATGAATAATGAAGAAGAGTGGGTTGATAGGTAGGTACGGCATCATTAGTGATGTGAAGTCATTAGAAAAGGAGCAAGTTGCCCAGAGAAGAAGTAATGGGGAAGAAATTGGCCACGGCCTGTAGTAACGAACAATCACAAGATTCACCTGGAGTGATTTTGGGAAACCATAGAAACTTGAAAACAGGATGGCTGGTGTAGCATATTTTAATGATAATATAATAATAAAAGTAACCATTAATAATACTCTATGATAATTGTGATGATTTTCATGGGATGATTGTTTTTATGTCTTAATTACTTTTATTTTGCTTGCATTCTTGATGTAATTGCCTAATTCATGAAAAATTCTATTTGGCTTTAGTTTTATATATGCTCTGTGGTAAAAGGTTTGTATTGTGGTATGCAGTAAACAAAACAGATATATTATTTTAATTTTCAGAATAGTAATGTTACGGACTATTTTCCAAACTTCGGTACTGGAAATTATACTGTTTTTTTTTAAACAAGAATGAATTTTGTAAATGTTCAGTATAAAAAATACATTTTGAACGGAGGATAAAATACATGTATAATTTGGTCTAAGTGAAATGTTGTTATTAAGGTAATGAAGAGCCCAGCTTATCACCGCTACAGCAGTGGAGAGACGTGAATTGTAGCTTCCCTTTTCCTTCTCAGATCAGCAGACAAGGTACTGATCTGACCAACACCATTGTACAATTTAATTCTAATTTTTTTGCCATCAGCAATTTGCTGTTAATTATATTGGTTATTCCAACTTAAACAGTTTTATTCATATCCCACATTAAATAATATTTTATTTCTAGATACATCAATTTCAGTTCCAAATTACATATATACTTTTCCTTTCAACGTTTTTATATTAGATTTCAGGCTAAACAATGCTAACTACAAATGTTGTTTTATGTATATAGTGTAGCATCTGATTTACAGTAAATACCACATAATTATTACTACTTAACATCCATAAGATTAACATCACTACAGAAACTAGGTGCCCAACAATAACACACATAATAATATTACACAGGACCTAGATTTGAACCCAGGTCCTCCCAAATGTTAGTTCAAAGTTTTACCACCGCGCCACCTTGCTTGGTAGGAAGGGTTGGTTGGACTTTCTAATGCATTGGGGAATAACATTTCCCTGTGCAACTAAATGCCCAACTCATAACCTCCCACTCAGATATTTCGAAATTATATACAGCAGAAGGGCAACTCCCGCCACCAATGTGGCTTTCACTCTCACATTGGTTGGTCTGTCATAATGGATAGAGGCTACTGTGTTCTTCAGTGCTTTTGTATAATGACTCTCTTTTACTGTGTCTAAACAGACTGTGTATGGCTAAGGTTTGGCTGCCAGGTAAAGAACCTGTATATCTTGACTGGGAAGTGTGAAACATAAGAATAATAAGAATAAAGTGTATGTTCTACTGTACCAGAAGAGGAGTTCTGCACACCTGACCTACATCTGTCCAGTAATTCTGTAGGTTGATAGCATTACTAGAGAAATCCATGACTCCATCTCTCCCAATCAGCCAGGGTTTGAACACCATTGTTCTTCGTAAGTTACAAAGCTGCCACATTCAGCTCAACAGAGACCTTACAGTGTTGTTAACACAACCTATGGGACCAAAGAGATGGGAAACACATGGACATATGTGAAAACTCATATTTCTTCCATAAGCACCCTGTAATCATATGAATGCATAACAGTATGAGTTCTGGGAATTATGGCTCTGACTTTACAGATTCTCACTTGTATCTTCTTATTAGCTCAGTCAGTAGCCTTCCTGTCTGGAAGTGGGAGACAGTAAAGGTGATGCAATGCTGATCCTTCACCAGGCTGCCTCTGATCACCATAACGTTGGATTGTGCTAGCCTCCTCCGGTCCCCTCGTAGATCAATCAATATACGGCTCCCATGTCAGGCACACTGACTCCACACTGGCGAACTAATGTCACGCCAACAGCACCACCAGATAAGATGGCTTCTGTTATGGTGGGATATGGATGAGTGCTAGTGGGAACAACTGTGGCAGGTTGTTACAGACACTTGTTCCTTGGTCCTCAACATGGCCATTTAAATAATTTTTAAAAAAATCAATGTTCAAATACATAACATGATGTGCAGTTATGCATTATACAGCAGGTTCATCACAAACTTCCTCAGGTTCCAAGAACACCTCGTTAGTCACAACCCCGTTTTCTCATGTGGCCATGTTATTACCTGATACACTGATGGGGTGAAGGAAGAGAAGCCAAGCATGCAAGTATAAGGCAACGGTAATGCTACTTTCTTAACTGAGATTTTTTTGTCTACTTGTATTTGCTGGGCTGCCATTAGCAGTAATTCAGGATAACTTAGAGAACATATGTATTATGTGTCTCCTCAAGCATCCTTATCAAAATCTAACAGAACTGATCCATTTACCTCAGGTTCCCAAACTGGCAAATGTAGGATCAAAATGGATGTTCTAAAATATTTTCATAAAGCTTGAAAAATGTGCTTACAGCAGGCATGATGAATACTTCCAGTAATGGTTCCAAACAGCCATCAGCATGGCACTGAGGTAATGACTACCACAGGTTGAGATAAAGCTATACAAGGCACAAAACTTCTTGGCCGCCGGACACAGCAAATCAAGCAAAATGTTGCCCTGATAAAATTGTGAAAAATTTCATTAAAATTCAGTTACGTTTGCAAGAGGCTCATTATGCCGGAAAGGTAGGTGAAAATCCAGTCTGTAGCTTTATTTGTTTGTGTTTACATGATTAAGGAGTGTGCATGACAGCTGTCAAAGTCACAACTATTATTCTGAATAAAGGATGTTATTTGTTCTTCGCTTGACAAGAACCCATTTTTTTTGTAGGAGATAACAGTCTGACTCGTGCTTAGTCAACACAAGATAATGTGTAGCAAGTTGTCTCATTCCAACCAGTGATGGTGTCCGCTCTGTTCTGTAGCCCCAGCTCCGCGATGGGCTTTGAATGTTCCTCAAAGATTTTTCAGTTATTTGCGTGTATAGTTTTCATTGAAATTATGGCACTAAATAATCCTTGTACTAGCACCAGTAGTTGCAAAATGGAAGTGGTTCACAAACAAGGTTGATCTACAATTGGTATAATCCATTCACGGTATCTTCGATACTTTTGAAAAGAACCTTTGAAAAATCACCCTAGGAGTTACATGTTCAATTGGTTATAAAAAAATGGTATATGGGAAAAGGTTTTGTCTTGCTTTTAGCACTGAAGCACTATATAAATTGGTTGTTTTAAGTTTTAAGTATATTTTTTCAATAAATTTTAATAATTTGTTAAAAGTCCGTAAGAATTAACAACGGATTTTGAAGGGACATGTTGGTTATAGCTGAAAAGAAATAGTTCGTAGGTTAAATATTAATATGTATAAATTTAATGCCGTAATTGTAAAGTTAATATTGCTAAACTATATATTTACATTTTNAGGTGTCACATGGCAATGTTTTGTTTACATACTGCGGAAGGATACATAATCGGCTCCCTGAAAGTAGATATTTAGCAGGGTTTCAGAAAATCTTGAAGTTACCGTGAATACATTATAGTGTGCGTAAATTTTTTAACTATATTATTAAATAAATAATTTCGTGAAAGTACAAATTTTAAACTAAATTAACAGTTTGACAGCGAGAGCATGTGATGTCAATTAACGTACAGTGTAATGGATATGCAAGGAAGGACAGAGCAGAATTGCATATACAACAAAGACAATTTTTGTGCCACCTAAAAAAAAATTAGGAAACGGGTTACAGATCTTGATAACCTTAACAAAAATTACCTATCTTTCAGACAAATGTGTTAGAATTTTACAATAAGAGGGAAAACGTTGACAATACATATTTTTACAGCTATGCGTGAGAAAATAGTTTATATGAGTTCAGCAAGTTTCATGGCTAAATTGTTGAAAAGTGTCATTTTTTTTGTTTTAAGAAAATAAATGATGGGGGAGGAAATTGTAATGGAAAGGAATGACCTTACAAATGCACAGACAGGGAAGATGAACTGGTGCTGCCATTGTAAGATACAGCAACTAAGTAGAATTATTTTTTCTTTGCNACTGGTGCTGCCATTGTAAGATACAGCAACTAAGTAGAATTATTTTTTCTTTGCTATATTCAACTGTAAGTAAATGGCAATTATTATATTTACGTTTAATAGATATTGCTAATCTGTAAATTTAAGAGTAAGAACATTTTACTACATACATAAAATTTTAGTAGTTCGTCTGCTGAAACAGTTTTCTAATAGGTATAAACTTCCAAATATATCACGTGTATGCTTTATTGATTTCTCTTTCTACCATATTCAATCATTTCTGTATGAATAGCATTGTAATTTATATTACTACAATTCAGATTTCACAACACACGTATTATGACGTGACAGACACTTGATAGACGTGGCAACAGGGTTTAGTAATGCTCATCGATAGGCAGATACTGAGCGACCAACAAGTTCTGTGCTAGGTATATGTTAATAAAAACAGTAACAACCTACATATTCTATGATAATGCTTTAAGCTTACTATGTGAGATGTACCTACATGAAGTCAGGTTTGCCCTGGAATGTGACAGGCTGACAACTACACTATTGTCACATAATTCACACAGATTATAAAAACAGACACTAACATTGAACTGAACAAAAATTAACANACAACTACACTATTGTCACATAATTCACACAGATTATAAAAACAGACACTAACATTGAACTGAACAAAAATTAACACAAAACTATATTACCTCGTGAAAACAGCAATAGATCTAAACACTTGAAATTAAAAATTTTACACAGTTAATACCTTAGCCAAAGCTGCCTCTGTCTCCACTTTCAATTGCTCTGCTCGACGCTGAGAAACAATCAGTCTCTCAGCAGCCCGCCTATCAATGTTTGCCCGCTCAAGTTCACGCGTTACCAGCAAATTCCGCTGGTGGAGGTCTGCTTCTTCTCTTTGCCGTAACCATTCCTTCAGATGTTTGCTCTGTGTTGAAGCCTGAGGACATTATTTCCTCACATTTCATGCCAAACTTTACATACAAATGGAAACATGTTTGCATAACGAAATGTCATTACCATGGTCTGAAATGGGCACTCCTGTGAGATTCTGTTCTTTTTTGGCACCTGTCATCACCACGATGCTAGGCACATAGTCAACGAGCTCAGGTACTGAAACAATACAAGAAGGCAGTAGATAAATGAAACATTTACACAGACAAGCCACACTGTTATGACCACAATTTAATATTCAGAATAAACTGCTTGTGCAGCACAGACAGCAGCTAGACTGCGTCGTAGTGGGTCAATAGATGCAGATTGCAATGCATCTGACAGCTGCTGAAGGGTGCATGGTGGTCAATCCATATAAGAAACATGACTATCAAGATGGTTCCAAAGCTGCTCAATTATGTTCAAGTCTGGGGAATTAGGGGGCCATGGAAGTACTTCGAAGTATTGATCATGCTGCTCCAATCACTCCCAAATAATTCTGCCCATATGAAGTGTAACACTGTCCTGTAGACAGGAAAGAGAGTCACCAGGTATGGGTGTGTACGTGATCTCCAAGGATGGATGTATAAGAAAATTAGCAGAGTACCTTCCAGAGGTACAATGGCAAGCAAACTGGGTATGTAGTTAAGTCATTTTATGAGATATGGTAGGATGATTTTATTTAGGTGGGAGATGCAACTAGGTGCAGAGGTGTTTGCTGCAAGTAAGTTAGCTAATGGGTAGAAGAGCAAGAAGCTACATTGGATGGGAACATATGCCCTCATAGGCTCACCTATGAACGAAGTGCTGAAGTTAGTTCAGGAAGTGCAATGTAACAAACCACGTCAAGAATGCCAGAAAGATTGAGTAAATACCTACTTAGTAGGCTCCATAGTCGAGATTAGCAACACACAAAGCCCCGTTGGAGGGCATATATGCACTCACAGGCTACACTAACAAATTAAGCATTTAAGTACGTTCCTGAACAGCCCTACAGAAGAATGCCTAATTGGAAATGTGCCTGTTTCTGGGGATTATCTGTGAAGAAACCAGTTTTTTTNAACAGCCCTACAGAAGAATGCCTAATTGGAAATGTGCCTGTTTCTGGGGATTATCTGTGAAGAAACCAGTTTTTTTAAATCAAGATAGCAAAATCAGAAGACCGAAAGAGTGGCGTGTATGCATTTCAGCTTGCTCAAGAATTGCGNTTTTTTAAATCAAGATAGCAAAATCAGAAGACCGAAAGAGTGGCGTGTATGCATTTCAGCTTGCTCAAGAATTGCGTTTTGAAATAGTTAGCTGTGCAACAATCATGCAAAAGCCAAATATAGTTTTCATAGCTCTCTGAAGTTCCACTTCAAAAAAGACATAATTCTTAATAAATACCAAATTAAAATTTTTTATTTTGAAAACATTTTCATGTTTTTTGGTTGCATCATCCATTCATATTAGTGTTTTTTGAGGTTGGAGATGAATTCTTAAAACGCTCGTCCGGAAAATGATTGAGTAAACTTCTATACGCCTCTTAAAGATATATGTACAAAACATTTTTAAGCGCTCCCTCATCTCACCTATCACCTTCTATGCAGTGCTGCCAACTCACAATAGTGAACGAAAGCTAAATGTATGATGAAATAAAGCTAAAAATAGCTAAACAGTATTACTCTGAAAGTGTGGAGCAATGCGCCGAAACGCCCAATCTGGCTATCAGAAGCAGACGATGCAGCCTTTCTCAAATTCACCCAGCTGAGCAAAGGCTTATCGAATGTGTCGCCGGGGTATGCTGTGTATTCACTGAGCTTGGCTCTGTGCCTCACACTGTTCACACTGCTACTACGGTCTTGTTCAGTGTCTTGCAGCTATGAACGCTGGAGGGACGTTTATGGCCCCTAGTGGCACATCCGCGCAAGCAAACCGCATTAAACTCAAATGGGACAGATGTCAGGAAATTACGATACTGTAGGGCAATATTTGTTGTACTTGCACAATTTGTTCACTCTGATCAACTTTTTATTACAAATGAGTGTAGTTTCTCACTAACTGTTGGATACACTTAAAATAAAACCTTCTTGGTGAAGAACTTTACATAATTTTGTCATGTTGCCATTTCTTTCATCTTCAGATTGTTACGAACTAGCTTTTAAGTGATTCATACGTGAAAGTTGTTGGGGGCGTAGCTCAATAATGAATCATGATTAGGTAGAGCACAACAGTATAAGATGAGGTTTATTAACATTAGGATTATACAATTACTATTTATGTTACTATTGATTGGTGGAGCTTTAAATTGAATACCAAGATGATTATTTATTACATTTACTTCACGCCATTTTATTATAATCTAACTGGAAAGTCATCACCTTGTTAATGTTGCCGGAGGTTGATTCTACGAGACGGTTAACGATGGCCGGATACACCCATCTTACGCGGTCTTCTTTCTGCTCGGGTCGACAACAAAAGACGCTGTTCCGGGTGTTAAGCCAGCCTATATCTGGCGCATTGTTTTTGCGGCCCCATTTACTGGCCAGTGGAGGGGATTCTTGCGACTGTCTTCTTTCTGCTTTGTGGTGTTGCAATCATGCTCGTTTCCTGGTTTAATGTTTGAAGGTGTGATCAGGCAGGCCGTTCAGCTAACACCTGTTCACACCATAACAAGATGCTCTCAAAGGTGCAGTGATGCTTATACTATGGATAGCTGAAGGTAATTCTGTTAATAAGAAGCTATAATGTGCACACTATATTTGCAGTTCTTCTCTTAAGTGTATTGAGGATTTCATATACGAACACGAAAATTATCTGATCCTGTCTTAGGAATCAGTTCTCCATCCTTAGGTGCATCAGATCTCAGAGTGCATTTTTTCCTCTTCCCTCATAAAATGNTGTCTTAGGAATCAGTTCTCCATCCTTAGGTGCATCAGATCTCAGAGTGCATTTTTTCCTCTTCCCTCATAAAATTTTTATATTTATAAGTTGCTGAAACTCTTTTTTGAAACGTTTATAACTGTCAAATATTTTTGTTTCTCTTAAATTTGCAACAAATTCATATAGAAAACTGTTCTCATTAACGACTTGTCCTAAATCTATGTTTACAGAATGCAGTCTGGTGCTAATGGCATTGAATATGTGCTTTTAAAGTTTCTTATAATTCCTCTAAGAGTTTTAATGTGATAATACATTTAAATAAGAAAAATTATATTTTAAATATGAAAGCATGGATTTGTTGATGATATAGCAGAGGAGCTAAATAGTTTTCTTCAGTACTAGTGAGGGTAACGTCAGGTGGAGGTGGAGAAGAGACTGAATGTAACAGTGGAAAAATGGGAGTACCCTGAGAAAACCGACCAGCTAATGACAACGACCACCACATTTCCCACATACTGAGATCTAGGATTGACCCCGCCTTAGTGAGTGATCTAGGCACTACACTACTGCATCCTCGGATTTTTTTGTAAAACTTAATTTAAACCAACTTTATGTCACCGTCCCATCATGTAATTTTGGAAGAACTATTGGCAAACCATAAGAGAATGTTGGGGACGTGATCAGAGAAGTAAAAGTCAGTCTATTACACCTTTTTTCTGACTGGACCACTTTTCTTTGTTATTATAATCAACTGCTATTTGGACACCAAGCAACTGCAAGTGACAGCTTTTTTCAAGTATTTTTCATCAATACTGATTTCATGTCCATGAGCCCTTTCATTTAAGTTAAATGCTGTTTTTTAAGATAATTATATGTTTTACGACAGTAAAGGCTGTTACAGTGGTGTAATTTTTAGAATAATAATCACCTCCCACCTCAGCGAACCGGGCTCGATTCCCGGCGGGGTAGCTCCCGGATTCTCGCATGTGAGAATCGTGCCAAACGATGCCGCTGGTCGGCTGGCTTTCTAGGGGATATCTCGCTCCCTCTGCTCTCCACTCTATACTCACTTCACTTCACCCTCATTTGCTCTCAATACCTCTATGCTTAAGAGCCACCAAAATCTCTTCAATCACTCACTTTACAACAGAAAACAGATTTTTGTTCAAGCTCAAATAGTATTCATATAATCACAATTTTTATAGCTCTCATTGGTAATTATCATATTGGGAACTTCTGTGCCTAATGTCTATCGATTCATTCCCAACCCACTGAATGAAACATCAGTGAAGCGAAAATCAAAGTACTAAGCTACTAACCATAAATACGTACCCATACAACTATCCAACTACGTTAAAATACGGAAAATCGTTTTTAATGAACAATTTTCTGCTATTTTCAAGGATTCAAATAACATCGTACTTCGTGTTGACAATCATCAGACCACCACACACGTGTTCAAAAAGTAAATAAACTTAACAACCTAATTTATGTACCGAGAAGAAGCTTTTTTGACCAATACATTTCCAGTTAATCACAACTTTAAGCATCTATAATAAAAATAAACGTGTTTATTTTTAATTTACAATTTTTTTCAATACAAACAATTGCGTTCACANTGACCAATACATTTCCAGTTAATCACAATTTTAAGCATCTATAATAAAAATAAACGTGTTTATTTTTAATTTACAATTTTTTTCAATACAAACAATTGCGTTCACATTCTGGTTACATTATCTTATTAATTTCTGTACGTTGGCAAATTTGACTTTGTGAATGGCGGGAAAATAAATGTTTGATGTGTGCTATCATAACAATCTCTGGTGCTAACGGTGCTATCGTGGTGCAATCAATGGAGCTAACATGTGCGTGTGTGGCGTTAAGCGATACGTATAAACAGGAAACCAAAAGGGGTAGTTCATTATCTCTACATTTCTATTAAGCTAAAGTACCCGTGATTGTGTTGATTATGGATGTATCAGTCTTTTTAGTTGTAAGGGTAAAGTAGTAAGATGACGCACAAAATTACAGCACAAGAAAGTTTTGATAATAAAACTATGCCCCTACTTCCAAATGTTGTGCTGAATGTGCTGAAGTTGGTGGAGNAGCACAAGAAAGTTTTGATAATAAAACTATGCCCCTACTTCCAAATGTTGTGCTGAATGTGCTGAAGTTGGTGGAACAATCCTACAAAGAGAAACGAAAATTAACTGATGCTGATATGTTAAAATTGCATACGGTTTTTGGGAGTACTCTAGAAAGAGCCCTAGAATTACTTGACAAAACTTCCATAACCTTCTTTCAATCAGGCGATGGAAGATGTGCAGTTCAAGTTATAGGAAGCACAGGACTGCCGTACACGCTGTTCCCAAGGATAAACTTCTGCCACTGCCCGGCATACAACTACCATGTAATTCGGACTGATACAAGTGTGACGTGTAAACATGTTCTTGCAACGTGGCTGGCAGAAATCATGGATAGAGCACGAAAACATCAAGTTACTTCTGAGCAGCTTTCTCAGATTCTTTGTGCAGCTGCCAATTTGCAGATAGACAAAAAGGTTGTGTAACCCCAATGTGTTACTGGTTCAGTTCTTGGATTTGTAAATATTCCATGTTTTGTGTGTTCAAGTTGAATACAGTAACGTGTAGCCTATAACACCTTTCTGCTCTGTAGTATTCTATCTTTTGTAAAGTAGCAAAGAAAACAGATGTCTTTTATAAGTATATTCCATAATGCTGGTACTCGTCACATCAGTTGGTATGAACTTTTATGGTGGGCAGGGGGGTGCATCCCTTGCCCCAAATGAAACAACTGAGAAGGGGTAAGGAGTTGGAATCTCTAATGCTTTGTCTAAGGAGTGCTGTGTTTTTGACAGTTTGTCAGAAAGTATTCTACGGACCAGGAAAAGGGGCATAAATGTTGAGTTTGTGCAAATATTCAGCTTGCAATTAACCTTTCAAATGTGCTGCGGAGAAGTGCCACACCATAGTACCGTACTTTCAGAAATACAAAGATAAACAAGTTTAATTTACTTTCGAAAGAGCAATGCAGTCTATCTGCTGAAATCCGCAACTGGCTAAAATAATAGTTTAAATAAATATAATACAGTTATTTATGCCATTTAACTTCTTATACCAGTCAGCAAGGTTTGCCTTAAGCATTAAATTAGGTGTGCCAGTCACATTCTAAAGCCAGATTTCCACTGTGCTTCAGCGCATGCATTGAGACAAGCAATTGTGCATGCCTTCACATGTNAGCACAAGAAAGTTTTGATAATAAAACTATGCCCCTACTTCCAAATGTTGTGCTGAATGTGCTGAAGTTGGTGGAGCAATCCTACAAAGAGAAACGAAAATTAACTGATGCTGATATGTTAAAATTGCATACGGTTTTTGGGAGTACTCTAGAAAGAGCCCTGGAATTACTTGACAAAACTTCCATAACTTTTTTTCAATCAGGCGATGGAAGATGTGCAGTTCAAGTTATAGGAAGCACAGGACTGCCGTACACGCTGTTCCCAAGGATAAACTTCTGCCACTGCCCGGCATACAACTACCATGTAATTCGGACTGATACAAGTGTGACGTGTAAACATGTTCTTGCAACGTGGCTGGCAGAAATCATGGATAAAGCACGAAAACATCAAGTTACTTCTGAGCAGCTTTCTCAGATTCTTTGTGCAGCTGCCAATTTGCAGATAGACAAAAAGGTTGTGTAACCCCAATGTGTTACTGGTTCAGTTCTTGGATTTGTAAATATTCCATGTTTTGTGTGTTCAAGTTGAATACAGTAACGTGTAGCCTATAACACCTTTCTGCTCTGTAGTATTCTATCTTTTGTAAAGTAGCAAAGAAAACAGATGTCTTTTATAAGTATATTCCATAATGCTGGTACTCGTCACATCAGTTGGTATGAACTTTTATGGTGGGCAGGGGGGTGCATCCCTTGCCCCAAATGAAACAACTGAGAAGGGGTAAGGAGTTGGAATCTCTAATGCTTTGTCTAAGGAGTGCTGTGTTTTTGACAGTTTGTCAGAAAGTATTCTACGGACCAGGAAAAGGGGCATAAATGTTGAGTTTGTGCAAATATTCAGCTTGCAATTAACCTTTCAAATGTGCTGCGGAGAAGTGCCACACCATAGTACCGTACTTTCAGAAATACAAAGATAAACAAGTTTAATTTACTTTCGAAAGAGCAATGCAGTCTATCTGCTGAAATCCGCAACTGGCTAAAATAATAGTTTAAATAAATATAATACAGTTATTNATGTTTGGCTAAAATAATAGTTTAAATAAATATAATACAGTTATTTATGCCATTTAACTTCTTATACCAGTCAGCAAGGTTTGCCTTAAGCATTAAATTAGGTGTGCCATTCACATTCTAAAGCCAGATTTCCACTGTGCTTCAGCGCATGCATTGAGACAAGCAATTGTGCATGCCTTCACATGTGCCTTGCCTGCGTGTAGAGAAATGCATCTTTTCATTATGAGAGAATTATATTGCGTATGCTTTTTAACTTTTCAGAAAGGCAGTTGAAAGGTATGAAGAATCTAAAAGTATAACACTATAGTCGATGAATAACCAAGCGTATATTAGTGCTTACTCCCTTATTGCATCATTACTCTTAGCTTAATGTTTGTAGTTCTTGTCATTAAATTTTCACAGCTGAGAACGCCCACAATTAAGGTTACCAGACATTTAGCAAAGGATGTGTGCTTCTTTTTAAGCATTATTTGCATTCGGCCATACTTTTCATGATGATAAAAAATGTCTAGCTTTTTTGACCTGATAAAAGTCTCTCTTGGTCTGCTAATTGTTTTGATACTTCATACTTTTCACTAAAATTTATTATTCATCTTGCAGTGTGTGTATCAAAATATTTTGTTGAGCTTAAACATTTCTAAGAATTTATGTTTATTTTCCTGGCACTTAGCTTTCTTGTGTGATGTTAATTGATAATGGGAACATTCATTTCTTATTAATTTGACTTTTTAAAATTGTTTGCTTGAAGTACTTATGAATTTTTATTGAACTATTTCTTAGCATTATTAAGATTAAGTTATATGCAATACAAATTTACTTATGTTTCTCTAGTATAAATAATTTGTGATGCTAATGAAATTGCATTGCCATTATATTTAATTAAATGCCCTCCTTTCCCAGAATGAATGGCTACTTTTTTTTTTATCCTGTTTCCCGGTAACCCTACCCACGATAATCCTTGATAAAATCCACAACAGCCCTTCATAAATGTTGGGCATATGTTTTCATTCGCCCTGGCACAATTTAGTTTTTACAGTGATACACTAATAAATAAATTGGGAAAAGATGATTACAATATTATATGATGGTAAATTAGTAAAGTACTGTCCTATATAATATACGTACGTACATACATACACGTCACGCCTGTCTCCCAGAGGGGTAAGCAGAGATTATGGACCTCAATTTACCACGATCCTGACATCCTACCTNGGTAACCCTACCCACGATAATCCTTGATAAAATCCACAACAGCCCTTCATAAATGTTGGGCATATGTTTTCATTTGCCCTGGCACAATTTAGTTTTTACAGTGATACACTAATTAATAAATTGGGAAAGATGATTACAATATTATATAATGGTAAATTAGTAAACTACTGTCATATATAATATACGTACGTACATACATACATACACGTCACGCCTGTCTCCCAGAGGGGTAGGCAGAGATTATGAACCTCAATTTACCACGATCCTGACATCCTACCTCCTTCGTTTTATCCACATTCATACATATTATATGATAGTGGTTTAGAAAATTTATTTGTATACAGTATTAATGGTTTTGCCTCCAACCGCCAGCACAAAAAGATTTCAGTTTGACGTGACACGTGAAAGGGCTATATATAGTTGTCCATGTGAGAAACATGCTCCACTCAAATCCACTCCAGCCACATTAAGTGTTTGACCCTGTGCCTTATGTATGGTCGTACCAAAACAAATTTTTATTGGCAATTGGACTTTCTTAAAATTAAAAGGCAAATCAGAGGGAATCATTGGTATATTCTAGGTATTAAAACAGTTTCTCCAATACCGCAGCNTGTGACACGTGAAAGGGCTATATATAGTTGTCCGTGTGAGAAACATGCTCCACTCAAATCCACTCCAGCCACATTGAGTGTTTGACCCTGTGCCTTATGTATGGTCGTACCAAAACAAATTTTTATTGGCAATTGGACTCTCTTAAAATTAAAAGGCAAATCAGAGGGAATCATTGGTATATTCTAGGTATTAAAACAGTTTCTCCAATACTGCAGCCAGTTAAAATAGTACCTTCAATGAGATAACTTTTTTAACTTTTTATTTGTAATCGAGTCCCGTTGCATAATTTCGGTGGATTTANGCCAGTTAGAATAGCACCTTCAATGAGATAACTTTTTTAACTTTTTATTTGTAATCGAGTCCCGTTGCATAATTTCGGTGGATTTATATTTTGCAATAAAATTATGGGAGCTCCAACTTTTAAAGTCAGTTTGTATGGTGGCATGCCAGAAGGATTCAATGAACTAAGAAATTCTGTGGGATAGTGCACAGCTTCTTCACTGTCGAGTACTGTATCTACTGAGTAATAGACTTGTGTTTGCGCCTTGAATTTTGCAAGCACTAATTCATTAATTTTTTCGACGTTCAGCAGCAGTCTCCCTTTCTCTTTTCAGAATATTCCTTTCTCTGTTGCTATTCAACCTAGATTTTTCTTTATCTTTCTTGTTCACGTTCATTTGCCTGTGATAAATGCAATAAATTATAGAAATTACTTTTTCACGAAACTTTTCATAACTTTTAAAGTACTGGCAATAATTGTATGCTGTAAAGGACATTTGTTATCTACATTAAACAGTTTTAATTATGACTTAATTAATTTTGATAAGAATTAAGTTCTTTATGGTTAGAAAAGTCAATGAATTTTACTTTTGTTTTTACTGCGTAATTTAAATTGTAAATACGCTTATTACTACTTATAACTGCTTATCTATTAAAGATAGATATATGCTACTGCTGACTTTTTTGTAGATCATTTAATTTTACACAATTATTTCATACATGATTTTGTTTAAAGGATTTGGCAGCATATTCCATGAGAGCACACTGGCAAAACCCTTTTCCCGACTTGATTCACTAATACCGTCAATGCTCAGCTCCTACAAGTGTCATGGCAATTTTTAATTCACACGAACCTTCCTCAATAAATGCAGATCATAACCGTAAAAACCACATCCAAATGTTCAGTGGTTCCCGATATTAGCGCAGTCATACAGACAGAGGCGTGCCTGGGACTTCCTTTTATACTGTGTATTGATTTAAAGGTACGAACAAAAATATGTGTTAACTTTTAACTTAAACACGAGGCTGAAATAGCCACGCACTAAGGAAATTTCACACAAGATGAATGAGCAGCCTACTGGTGATGGGATGCACGTGCATCACTGTGCCTCTTGATATTCCTTGGAAAAAGTGCATGCATAACCTCGCGTCTTGTGGCATGCCACATAACACACAAACAAAGACACCGTGGAAACCTTGCTTAAGGAAACTATACTGAAAAAGTACTAAGTAGATGGCCCTGACTCCACAGCATGACATTGTCATTGCACTACCATTCAGAGGAATGAAAAAATTTGTCTTTGTAGAAGGCAGCATAAGGCTCTCGTGTATGAACAGCAAGTATGATGAATACTGCAGACATTATCTTTTTTTTTTTTTATTTGGTTGTGTTCACTAAGCAAACTGGAAATGTACTTACAAAACTAGTCTGATATCTTTCATACCTATTCATTTTACTTATTAACTTGACGTATGTAATTTGAAGCCAAAAATAAAAAATGAATTTTATCCTCCATTACACCAGGGGTCGCGGTGACTGAGCGGTTAGCCTGCTCGCCTCCCACCAAGATTTTCGCATGTTGGAATCATACCAGACGATGCCGCTGGTCGGCAGGTTTCCTTGGGGATCTCCAGTTTCCCCCGCCCTTTCATTCCGTCGCTGCTCCATTCTCATCAGCTCTCAAGACCTCGCTGTTGAGAACCGCTCAAATCTCTTCATTTACTCGCTCACTCACTCCATTGCACCAAAATTTTTGCATAAACCCTTTGGAAAGACAAACCCAAAAGCTTTTAGATACTCTTATTTTTTGTAAGCACGAAAGATGGTAAACCTCCCACGCCAGTAAACACTGCTAAAACCTACCCCAGTAGGCAATTTGTCCTCGCAACTCCTGCTTGAGAGGAACAACTGAGCAAGCTGAGACAGTGGTAAACTTTCAGGCTCTCATTTGGGAGGACTTTGTTTCGAACCCTGGTCAGGCCTTCCTCGTTTTAGTTTTCCATGGTTGCCTGACATCACTTAACATGAATGCTTGATTTGATTTAAATTTCTATTCTGTACATCCCCTTTAAATCAACATATATGAAGCACTCTCATAAAATACTAATTACATTATAATATCAACTATACTAAAATATAATGTTACACAATTTCTTTTTCTAATTTCTGCAATCTACTACAACTATCACACTATATAACTTTTCTGCTACTTAAGTTTTTTTAAAGAGTCCTTAATGTCTTCGATACTGTAAGGAGGAATTGCTAAGGAAGTTTTTTTTCGTTTTAGTTTTAAATATTTATATTTTTAGCTTTTAGGCCAATGAGCTGGAACATAAATATAGAGAGCTTTACCTATTTACTGACTGCTCTGGGCATGTGTTGAGTTGGTGTATTCTCATGTGTTTTGTTGTTTTGTATTTCACTGTTTATTTGTATTTTATTTTTTTACATTTAAAATTATTCCTGCAACTTTTTTTTTTTTGTTTAAAAATTAGCACACAGTTTTTGGTGACACCATTCTTTAATTCTGTAAATTATCATGAAGTAAAAATAGGCAAAGTGTATGGTCTTCAATGCTTATTAACTGCATCTTTTAAACTCCAAAATATACAATATGCAAAAAATAGTTTTTTTTAATACTTTATTTATGATCTTTCCATTTTAATTTTATGTCTAAATCTATACCAAGAATGTTGTTGTTGGTACTGTATCCACTAATTTTCATCCTCGGTCTGTAAGGGCTGAGATGTGAAGTCTTGTTGACTTTCTCTCAAATTGGATAAATTTGGTTTTTGAAATACTCATATTTAACCTAAGTTTATTGGTAGAAAACCAGTTTTTGGATGGTTCCTAACTGCAGGCCACTATTAGTATTTACCTACCTCCCTGTTCAAGAGGAAGATCATCAAGGTCATGACCTAAATGATCTAAAGGCGGTCCCCACTAAGCAGACATATTCATGATGATGATTCAGAGGTGCGACAAACACTGTTGCGCGAACGTTTGTGATTTGTTTAGTGTGGATGTGTCAGCGAACAAAACGGAGGGTAGGTGGCTGCCATGTTTGTTCTTGAAAAATTTCCTCTCTCTAACTAAATGAACTTTCCCCACATTTTGGTGTGTAGTACTGTGTTACCCATGTCTATAAAGTGAATTTCCTTTAATATATTGTACAATCATAATCCAATCACAGTAACATACTGCTTATTTTGTAGTTATGAAATTGATTAACAAGTAAAAAATATACACTTTGCATGAGTTTAAAAAAAAACTTATTTATTTATTGAGAAATTACGTACAGCGCACGTTTATAAATACATCTTATTTAATATGTACACATTTAATGACATTGAATACTGTTTTAAAACATGGCGGCAGCACAAAATACGGAATGTAATATAAACGTAAAGTTTGTGTGTGTCCCTTGTCCATGCACATTTGTTGATTTCTAATGTACGCATACAATGTAGTGCTTTCTGGTTGGATACTCATTCTTTAAACACTAAAGTCATTTACTTGTGTTCTTACCATGGCACCCTCTCACTGCCAGAAACAAAAAATTAATCAATTTCATCTCTTATTACTATAGCAGATTGGATCTGCTGCCACTCGAAATGGGGAAGTGGTAGCAGTGATGTAATTCCTTCTTGAACTGTTCTCCATTCTCCACGGATAGTTGTTCCATTTGGTGAAACAGTAACCAAACTACCAGCTGGAGAATGCAAATTTCTTGAGTATTTACCAGCACGCAAGAAATAGTGTAAATATACACAAGCTCGTGTTACTACTGTTGCCATTTCAGAGGTTTTCTAAGCACCCTGAGAACTAAAGTCATTATATCAAACACATTTTCTGAAAGTCTACGGGCCCTACTTAATCTATAATTAAAAATTCTCTTTTTACTTCCTTTTGGCTGATGACCCGGGTATGGTTTAGTTATATTTTCATGATGAGCAAATGCGTAGTTTGCCTTGGTGGGAGGTGAGTAGTCTAACCACTACACCATCGCAGACCCCGTCATCAGCGACAATGACAAATGGCACAGGCACGTTTCTTCCCGGTAGTGCTTCTGCTGTAGGCAGTCCTACATCTGTTTGCAATCCCTTCCATAGGTCACAGTTTTTAAATACTCTCCACCATCCGAGGTTCATCCTTGAAACCCCATTTCTCCATATGTAAACAAGTATTCTGAAACAAATAATGCAAGTAAAAACTATATGATGTTGGCCCGTGATTGTAAACTTCACTACCACTGTATGTATGAGCCTGTAGAACAATATGTTTTCCATCAAGCGCCCCCATGAAATGATGAAATTGCCACTTGCTTTCAAATCCATTCGCAACATGTTCCCATGCTTCAGATGTAACAGGTAATTTTACATACTCTGCTAATGCCTGACAAACCTCTGGAACAAATTTAGAAATGCTCTGCTTAGAGATTCTGAATAGGTACTTTAATGAATGATAAGAATTTCCACTTGTCAAAAACCGTACTGTGATTAAACTTTATTCACGGTTTCTTAACATTTTTTTGTGGGGCCGGGGTGGTATAGTGGTTAGACTACTCGCTGCCACCTAGGCGAGCCAGGTTCAATGCCCGGCGGGATCGCTCCCAGATTTTCGCATGTGAGAATTGTGCCGGATGATGCCGCTGGTCGGTGAGTTTTCTTGGGAATCTCCCCTTTCCCCCGCCCTTGCATTCCGGTGCTGCTTCTTACTCACCTCATTTCACCCTCATCGTCTCTCCAGGCCTCAATGTTAAGAGCCGCCCAAATTTCTCCACTCCACTCACACCTTTTTTTAATCAAACCATTGAAAAATCACCTTATGTACATGTTGGGTTGTTTCCTAAATATGTTTTGTATCAGAAACATTTCATACTTATGTTAACATAAAAGTATCTTATTTTTCATTAAATTGATATTTACTTATATTTTATTAATAAATTATAATATTAACAAACATAAGCCAGGTGAATATAAGTGTGCTGGTAATTTTTAGTAAAAAAATAGTTCTCATGCAAAATAATATTAAATTGAATGCACCCATACTGTGCACCTGGTGTACAGTACGGTAGAGCCACAACCATTAGAGACTCAATCCACAAGGCGGCTAGTCAACCAACCCAGCCAATTCACTCCATCCACCACGCTGAACTGTCACCGGAAGGAGCGATAGACTGGTTCTGGAAATCTGCCCACCTTTGGACCACACCCATGTTGTTGTCAGACATCCAGGGTAAATCCACCGCGCTGAACTGTCATCAATTGGAGTAATTGGGTATGACTGGATGGCATGGCCTCGGCTTAGCTACACACCTAGCTAGGGATCAACGTCACCTGATTTTCCTTCATGGGGCTGATTTTAATACCTACCTTTATGCCATACACCCATAGGAGTGGTGCGAAGTGGCAAGCTAGGAAGGCAGCTACTGCCTCCGAATCTAAAGGGAGCTCTAACCCAGCCTCAACTGCACTTTGTAGCATAACCCCCTGGGAACGAGCTGAAGCCACCCGACAGTTGGAGAGGCCTCACCTCCTAGCTCCCTCCTTCTCCTTATTTCATCCCCCATTCAAGGCCACCAGTCAGCCGCATCCGGTCGTCACCGACTTACGTCAGGGACGTCACGTGCCACTGGGGATAGCGAACCCGTGGTTCCGGAGCACCAGGACCAACAGCTCTCCGCAGACACCCTCCACCCAAGGACTGGGCACGAGTTCCGGCCGACCTCAGCAACAGCGGCCGAGTCAGGAACTACCCCAGGCCATGCCCAATACAGGTAAGCCAGTGGCTGTGTGCCAACCAGTAATACGAAGGACAGCCGACTGTGCCGTGCCGTCAAGCCACGTACCCTAGCCTATACACTGACAGAGGTCCGGTTAGCAGCCAGTAAAGTCAGCCATGCATATCGCCCATGTGTCTGACCGACACACAAAACCTTGCCCGACCATGAAGTCGTCAGTCACCCGATGTCACGCATCAATACAAAACCACATCCTCTGATTTTCCCGTACACACACCTGTCGTGAGTTACGCTGCACTCGGGCTCGGTGCTTACCCGTTATTAGACAGCAAAAGGTGTCGAACAAGCCCTTACAGGATATCAGTTTATTTAAAACTCATATCCTGTGTCTATTGAAATGAATTAATATAAATCCTCTGATTTCCCCGCACAAAGTTACTGAAAATGAACTTTACGCTTAATATTCAAACAATTTTTTGCAACAAGGAGAGGCCAAGTATTTACTTCTGGACATATCATTTTATTTGCACAGATGGAGTTGAATTAATATTTTTTTTTAAATCATGTTGATTTTATGCCAGATATAATTGAACACCACCTTCATGGGAAAAATCGAGCTTTAATCACAAAAGAAAATATCTTTATAAATAATAATTCCTTGTTAAAATGTATTGTGTAACATTTTCAGACAAAACCATTTGCTTTGAAATACTAGTGATGATAGGTGCAACTATTTTGAGCGACAGATAATCTTGATAAAATTTCTACAATAGCCAGGCGCATGTTACTTACTTTGCAGCCATGCATGTAAGGTGTAGTGGCAGAAAGAATAAGTTTTTTTTTTTTTTCCTGACAACAGCTTTCCCTCTTGTTGGCATGTGAGGGGGAGGAAGAAAGATGCACAGCTGAGAGAGATAGAGAGGATGCTAGGTCACCACGCTGGTTGCTAGGTAACCACTTACCCTCTCGTGAGGCGTGTAAGGAGAGGGAGCAAATCAGACTTGTACCGTGCCGCAGAGCAGTGTGACGTATTTCACATTCAATTACAAACATTTGCATAAACAACCAGCTTAAAAACGATAGTTGCAAGATATCTTAGGTGATGAGACCAAAATATATTTTGATCAACGCAATGTCCAATAAACGATAGAAGCAGGTAGCTTTATCATTATTTGTATACAAGGTTTGCCGGGACCACTGAAAATTAACAGTGGATACAGTTTATCGGTACATGTGTTTTCGGTACAATGTGAGACCACTGTATTTCCATTACAGGTAGGTAACTAAATAAAAGCAGAACACCATTTCTATTAACTTTAGTAATATTACTTAGTTAAACTTTTCAGCATTGATATTTACTTTTACAATTCAAAATTGTAACCTTAAGTCAGTGAATTTAAATGAATTGCATTAATCATTACATTAAGTTATTTATTTTGGAAGCTACTTCTCATTAAATGTGCAGCTGGAATCTGGTAGTGTAAATTTATTAATTGCCAGAAGTTGTAGTCAGACAATCCTTAAAACTTGAGTCATCCACCTACCTAGTGCATAAACTGTGTTGTAGTGTGTAAGAAATATTATGTTTTCATGAAAATATATTTAATGGGAACATGTTCCCAACACATTTATCTACAAAAACAAGACCCCTTGAATGAAGTCTGAATGGTATATTCAAGGCATCACATCTCGTTTACTAGAAACATAATTTTGGAGCCCATCCTAATGGCTGAAAATGCTTTTTTAGATTGCTGCATCACAAAGTGTACTAACTGGATTCACACAAAACTAGGATAGAAATGTGCACTGGACTTAACTACAGACATTCTACAAATAAACTTTTAGGGTGACTGCTTAAAGTCCCACAGAACAAAGTGTGCAATAAAGACTGCCAGATCAGTGCCTTGCATTTAAGAGGCGATTGAGAACTTGACACAGGTGCCAAAGTCGCTCCTATCGCACCGCTGCCATGCAAGCACAGGTAGACAGATGCCTTAAGAGGACGTGGTACATAAATTAACACTAAACGTATTAATTGAAGTCTGCTGGTTTTTGAAAACCAATAATGAAAAATTACGAAAAGACAATCCTACATAACAGTTTCGTCAACTTTGTTAGCAAATATTTTGTCTGGAATATGCATTCCTTCAGCGTAATAGGTTGCTCAGCTGTTACATACAGCATCAGTAAAAGCCCATCTTATATGTATCACTTTGACAAAATATTTTCTCAATAAGTCTGGAGAAAACAGTTATCTAGGTTTACTTTGTTATCTATATTACCTTCCAAAAAAACTGTTGACATGTAAAGCCTTTATTTATGTCCCACTGCATCTTAAAGTTTAAAATTTTCTTACACCCATTCATTTGCATTTAACAATGTTTATAGGTTGTACAGGTTTAACATATGTTTATTTTTAATTACATTTTCGTACCGTTTCCATGTGTAGTGATTGATCAACAATTAATAAGAGAAATTTCTTTGTCACTGAAATCCAATTGTGCAACATGAAGTATGGTGAAAGGCCTAAGTTTTCGAAATGTTAAGATATTGGAATGAATACTATAGTTCTGACTATATAACAAAATAGCGATTTAGAAGCGAGTCCTTAGATTGGACAGCATAATGACTACGTTTCTTGTCTAAAGGCAGGATGCATAGTTTACTTAATGCAGTTTACATCTTCACTTTGTTCAGTTAGGTCTCTAAGGATTTATGCCCTGTATTGGTACACAAGACAGCTGTGAAGTGTATAAAAAAACCTGAAGTACAAAATTTAAGTTTACCATAGTTAAACCCCTAACTAAGGGTTTCCGAATAGTGGATTTTGATGTACAAATATTTTTGAATGAAATATTAAAATTTTTGAATAACAAGCGAATAATTTTGAAGTCAAATAGCTACCAGTAAACATTTTATTTCAGTTATATATAACAGAAATAAATATAATTTCACTGTTCACACAGCAAATAATACTTGCATCATCAAGTGCAGTATATAATTTTTACAAGATTATATTCTGCTAAACAGTATGCTGCAAAATACATTGTGGCCGCACTTCATTTCGAGAACTGTCGAGTTACTTCAGTTATATGAAATGGATAATATTTTTAGTTGTTATAACCATGCCATTCATTGTATATTAATATGTTCATAAATTCAAATATTAGTTTTTCATTTGGCTCTCAAGACCTCGCTGTTAAAAGCTGCCCAAATCTCTTCACTCACTCACTCATCCACCCACCATAGACCTACAAAACCTGTTACCACAATATTACTGCTGTAAGTCCCCTCCTCAGATCCTGCTTACAAAAAATTCACAAGTAGAGTGAAATCCAAATGAGAAAATAGTGCGCAGAAGTCGAAAATGAGTCGGGAGAGTCCATTGTCGTTGCATGAGGGGGCGACGTTGTTCAGTTCAGTAGTGGCAGTACAATTGGACAAGAGCTGCTCTGCGCATGCATGCATGCATACCTGCCAACCTTCCCGATTTTTCCAGAAGTCTTCCGGAAAAAGCTGCCATATATTGTTTTCTGGAAATATGTACATTCTTCCAATTTTTAGTTAATTGATTCAGTAAAAAATAATTTTTGCTATTATTTTACGTTAAAGCACGGAAATCGTAGTGTTGTGACAATACATATTGATACTGATTTTGCCTGCATCCAAGCGATTACGTTATGATAGGGCGACAATCGATTTTGCATATCTATTGTTTGTTGGAGTTGCACTTTTTCGTCCGTGGAGTTTTTGATAGCTACCTGATTTGTTTGTGAATACGAATACATGTGGACATTGATTTTACCGTGAACTGTTTCAATTTGAAGGCTAGTTGAAACATGTGTTAAAGGATTTTAATACAGTGTGCAATAAAAGCTGTATGTAACTACGTATGGACAGTGATAACAATGTGGTATGTATTATGTCTCTTTCCGGCCATGTTTATGTGAGGCCTTGATAGGTTACTTATTGTCGACTCTGCAAAATTTAAAACTAAAAATGAGTAAAAAAAAAAAAAAGCAGTATTACTACCAGACATTCCGGGAATAATACAGTATAGAGTTTCCATGTATTATAAAATCAGACAAGGGTGATAGGCTTGGTTTTTGTAGTATATGCCGATGCGACATAAACATTTCACATATTGGGAAAACAGATATAAGTGTACACGTTAAAAGCGCAAAGCATGTCGCCAACATAAAGTGCCAGGAAGAAAATCAGAAGATTTCTAAGTTATTTGCAAAACCTGGAAATGCCGATTCGGACGTTACATGAGCGGAATGCTTGTTTACTTCTTTTTTGGTAGAGCACAACATTCCCCTAACTGCTGAAGATTATGCAGGTTTACTACTAAAAAAATGTTTCCGGACTCGGAAATTGTTAGGAAGTATGGATGTGGTCGTACAAAAACCTTAGCAATAGTAAAGGAAATGGCTTCTGATGCAATATCTAGTGTAATACAATGTTTGCAGAATGCGCTGTTTTCTGTTTCAACTGATGGAAGCAATGACACCAATTCAAAGTTGTATCCTATTATAGTGACTTTTACGATACACAGGAGAAAATTGTGAACTCTGTTCTTTCTACCCCTGCCCTGGAAGGAGATTCTACTGGATGGAATATAGGTAATTTAGTGCTGGCATAGCTTGAATGCAATAACATTCCTGTTGAACACTGCGTGGCTTTTTGTGCAGATATTGCAGCTGTAATGGTTGGCCATAAAAATGGTGATGCAGCAGTGTTGAAAGAGAAACACCCTGAGTTTATTGTGATTGGTTGCATTTGTCACCTGATAAATTTATCTGCAGAAAAGGCTGTATCTGCTTTGCCAGTAATAGTTGATGACATTCTTGTGGACATTTTTTATTATTTGGAAAAAAGTTCGGAGAGAAAAGAAAGGTTACAAAAATTTCAAGAGCTCCATGATACAGAAGCAAAGAAAATACTCAAGCATGTCTGCTCAAGATGGCTTTCTCTTGAAAGAAGTTTGTTGAGGGTTTTTGAACAGTGGTAACCATTGCTTAGTTTCTTTAAGGGAGAGGTTGTAAATGAGTAAGTAACCTTCAACTTCGAGTCTCACATCTTACAAAATTCCTAACTACTGTCATCATCCTGTTTAACCTCTAATGGGATGCCAGAAAAACATAAATGAGAAAAGGAAGAATTTGTGTTCTGCTACGGATTCCAGCTAAAAGAGAATTGCTTTGACATCAGCAAACAGTGATGCTCCTATTCTGAAGAATACAGGTCCTTTTGTAAATCTGGAAGAAAAAGGTATTTATGTTCCTTTCTTCTGACCTAAATAAAGCATTTTGTGAATTTCTTCTAGGTGTCCTCCAAACATTTGAAAAACTGAATGTAATTGTTCAGTCAGCATTTCCACACATTCATATTTTGAGAGAACTGTTGCTTGATTTTGTAAAAGCAAAAACTGTGATAAGTTGCTCATTATTTGAAGTGAACTATCAGTCTCTTCAAAATCAGAAAGACGACACCGAATTAGTAATTGGAAGTAAAGCACATTTCACATTGTGAAAACACTTGAAGGTTTTCTTAGCATCTGTCAGGACTTATTTTGTTACTGCACGTGACTACATTGTTCCCAAATTCCCCATAAAAAATGAAGTCTTGAAAAAAATGCAGCTGTGGCAAGAGTGAATAATCTCGACAATGTCAACTATTCTTCTGTTCACTACTTTGTGGATTTGTTTCCCTTGATTTTGCTTATACAAGAAGGTGAAACTAGGGATGCAGTTATGGACGAAACTGAAAAACAATTCTCAACTCTTCAGATAGACGACATTTCAGCCCTTAGTGCTACAGGAGATAGTGATGATGTTAAGTGGGCCAAGTTATCCAGGATTCGTGGTGTTTATGGCATTTTAAAATACAATAGAATATGTAGAATAATGTTGTCCATCCTGTCCATTCCACATAGCAATGCAAAATGCAAGCGTGTTTTTAGTTTGGTGAAAAAAAAACAGGACCCAGTTTAGATCATCCATGTCTATATTACTATACAATCAATTTCGGTTTTGAAATGCAGGAAATCAGGCTTATGTTATGAACAAAATTTTTGTGCAGAATTCCTAAAGAAAACCACAGCTGCTTCTTTAAAACCACAATGGTCCATCTCAACATAAACAGCAGAATACAACAACATAGCAAAAATAGATAATAGTTGTATGAATCCATAGTGCTCTAATTTAAGTAGGAAGATAGTTTTAGTTCATTATTTTAGTGCAGATTTAACCAATTACACTAACAACGTAATGCAGATGTCTTGGAGAAAGCTACGGACGCTAGTTACATCTTTAAAATTGCTGTGCTCTAATACTTCATCTCACATTCCACTGAAAGTGGAACAGTAATAAAATATTAACATATTATGTTTTTTAGTTATGTTATTAGTGTAGTAAAGTGTAATAGGCTTTTTTCATGTTAAGCGGTAGTATATATGGTAAGCCTGCATTGTTTAGTGTAATTTTTATTCAAAAATTTAATAATTTTATTGTTTTTACAAAATATTCCTAATTATGATTTCCTAAAGTTGGCAGGCAATATTATTACATGTCGAAAAACGTAAGTCGCGCAGCGCTGTATTTAACAGCGCTATAGTAGTGATGTTATCAGTTTGGTATGTACAGCGCTAGTGCTGTCACGTGGCTTCCCTCCTGCCTGCAGTAGATGCTCGGAAGAACCTTCCCCTACCTTCCCTCCCTCAGAGTTGAGCAAAGATTATTTTCTCTTTGAACTTTACTATAACAATGATGCATAAAAAATGCATGCTCTTAATTTGACAGCCATGTAAATAATATTTCCACAAGAAATCAGCAAGTTTTAATATCCTCACTTGCAAATGAGAGTTAACACACTTTTACCATTTTTCCTTAATGCATATGGCTGTTGTAAAAATGTAAATCATACAAAGCATATACATTTTATAAACCTTTTATTAACACAATTTTTTCAGTCATGATTCAATAAAATAATGCTGCTAAATAATACTCTTTCATACACTAAAGAAAAATAACACAACAGCAATATTTTTGAGGTCTTTAGCATTTTACTTCAACTTAATAAACAAATTGTTAATGCATTTTAATATATGCTAATTACCAACTACCAGCTCATTAACTTCATACACAAAGGAAATTCATAAAGAAAGTCTGTCTTTTCAACAAAATTATCAGTTTTCTGGTCCAAAAATGCATCAGCAATCACCATGTAATTTCTAAGACAATGATTCAGAAAAAATAAATGTTTTCTTGAATCATCACTGTTGATCATGAAATGCAAGCATTAACAGAAATTACGTTAAAACAAATCTTAACTAAGAGGGATGGAATAATTCAGCAGCTGTTGACGCGAAAACTTGCAGTATACCCTGCAAAGAATGGAAAATATTTATTAGGGCAGAAATGAAACCAAATGTGTGCGCAGGATGCATACTTGTTACCCAAAATACTAAATGTTTCTTCAATTTTTGCAGGTATCTTGCAATGTGGGATTCATAGGTATTATGTGGAATAAAATTTTTGCAAAACTATGGTGTTAAGACTGCAATGCTTACAGTGCAAAATGATTTATAAACATTTTTATTTAAAAAATTATGCTATTTGTGTATCACTAGGAAAAAACACCTGATAATACAAAATAGATAGTTTGAATTTTCAGATACAGTAAACTTCCAATTTACTGTGGGCGGCTTAACTGTAGAGCCACCAATTCAAAGTTGAATACTGAACAGCTGCAGTCAGTCGCACGCCGCTGCTATTAATAACCCATGTGCACGCTGTTAATTACCAGGCTGCAGTCGAGTGATGCTGTACTGATTCATTTTAATATTAAAAGTGTTTGGGTACCATATTTACACACGTTTTTTACAGTGAATGTATGTGAAATTTTGAAGTATTAGGAATTTGGGGTAATTGTCAGAGAGCACATTTTCATTCACAATAATAAAGTATTCCAGAATAAAAACTGGCATCTGCTTGTGAAAAAGGCGAGATCGTGTAGTCGATAGTAGTTTGTTCATGCATAGGCCATTTATGAATTAACCGTGGCATTGAGTACGGCTGGATGACAAAATATCACATTAGCATATTAAATTACATCTTAAGACACATGTATGTGTAATTTAACCCTTTTAGTAAGTTTTTTTGGCTTAATATGCTGTTTTTAACCCTTTTAGTAAGTTTTTTTGGCTTAATATGCTGTTTTTATAGTCCCTTCACAAATTTCTTAACATGGTTAATTTACTCTATGTTGTATAAAAATGAAGTTGTTGATTCCTCAGTATTGCAGATTACTAAAAGGGTTAAATTATACGTACATGTGTCTATAGACACGATGTAAGGTAGAATATTTCTTAAGAGGATTTCACTGTACTTTATCATCACTGAACACAAAGGTGACCTGCGTGAAAATAATAATAATAATACAAAGTCCTTTGTGAGGCTGGGAATCTAACTGTTAACCCTGTGGGGAAAAAACCGGTGTCCCCAACATAATACCTAAATACTGATTTCATGCATGGGGGCCATGTTTAACAATGCAAAAAAGAAGCAATATTTTTTATGACTTTCCCTTGTGTTAATCTTACAATAAAAAATATATAACATTACTTTTTATAAATGTATGTAAAAGTTGTAACTATCACAGAAAGCTGTCAAAAAGTTGCGAGTGAAAAACTTACTCGAGGTGTAAAATATATCAAATTCCATCACATAATCATCACAAAAGGGACTATCCAGGTCTTAATACATTTATACACTTTTGTTGACCGTTTCATTTTGAGATCCAAATTGATACTACAGGTTCCACTATAATTTTAGTAAAAACCTCATTTCAATTTCGGCATTCAGAATTCGTGGTTTTCAAGATTATACTATTTATTTAAAAATCGCCATATTGCAAATATTAAAAAAAATATTATAAACCTTACATTGTAAGATGCTTAGCACAAGAAAATTACATTATGCCTACACATTGTGATGGGCACCTGTCATGTTCAATAGAGCTGTGCTAATTCGAATAGGCTTCTGCCGAATTTGCTGATGTTGACAGGAATCTGCCCTTCTGCAGATGTAGGAAATGCAGATCATTTTCCACTAACTTAACAAACACAAAATGTTGATGTAGTTCTGAGTTATTCATCAGGATAGATAATTGTCATGCCTTTGTGAACACAAAGTTTTCACCTATAAGGAAGCGCTTTAAAACCAGTAAATGTAATCTAGAAAGGAAATCTTTGATGGAAAAAATGCTCAAGTTCCACTGTTTTTCAAACAAAGTTTGTAATTTTTGTCCCAAGTTTCGCCCAGCTGTGATTATCTACCAGCTTGGCATTGACGAGTGTCAGAATTTGAGGGGGAAGGGAAGAAGCAAGCATGTGGGGTGGGTGAGTGAAGAGATTTGGGCTGCTCTTAACATCCAGATCTTGATAGTCGATGAGGGTGAAGCGTGGTGAATATGGAGCAGTGCCGGAATGCAAGGGCGGGGGAAACAAGGGATCCCGGAGAAAACCCACTGACCAGCGGCATCGTCCGGCATGATTCCCACCTGCAAAAATCTGAGGGCAACCCCATCAGGAATAGAACCCGGNAGGGACTGTTATCACAGCCACTGGCCTCCATCAACAATAGGCATATAGTCGAGGGGTTGGCCTTCACTCTCTCTCCTGTTCCCACGAAATACTCCTAGTTTGTTCTGGAGATCAAGATCCACCAACTGGTGTTCTGGGGTTTCAATTGCATTTACAGTTCATTCATAACATTTTCATGTAAAAAATTAATTCTGTGATATGCGCTAATTTTGAATCTTCCTGTTTAAAAAAAAATATTTTTATACAAGCCCAAATTTGTAGCAGAGATTCCAAGCATAAATCAACAAATGGCCTAAATTTTATTTAAATTATGTTTAAGAGTGCATATTTTGCAAGTAACATTAATCTTATTTATTGCTGAACCAATGCATATATAAAAACCGACCACCATTTTTGTTTCAAGCTTATCACTGGACTGTCAACCACAACAAAACATGTAAACAACCTTACCCAAGCTCACCGTTTTCTGTGTTCACAAAAAAGTACTTTGTTTTCACTTGAACTCTCGTGGTTTGTTGCATTACTTTATTATTCCATATACTTTTTGGGCACTGTAAACTGAAATACGTTAAAAATTGCTTTTAATTAGGCATCTGCAAGAGACACATTTGAGATTGAATACGAAAATAATAATCTTAATCTCAAATTAAACTTTTTCCAATTCTCAAAAAATTTTGAGATGAAAGCTTTAATTATGTATATATTACATTTTTGATAGCCTAATATTTTCCTGTTTCCTCCCACAAAAGAATTGAAGCAAAATTTATTTATTCAAAGCACAGTGCATTACAAAAACATGAATAAACTGTATTTACATACCTAAACCTATCAGTACATCACGTCATGATATGACAACATTAATGGTGGCGTCAACAGCTCTACCTGTATAGGCTGTGAAGGTTGTTTTGCCATTTAATTCACCAGTACTTTTAACTTGTTTTGAATAGATAAAAAATTACCGTCCACAAAAACAATTTTTACTTCTGTTTAAATATTACCAAAGCGGATATTTAACAATAAAGTAACAAGTCGCAATGCTCAAGTATATCCTATAATGGCACTACGCAACACCATATCCATGCATGTTTCTTACAAGTTACAATCATTTAATCCAGTCCCCCCCCCCCCCC
>NQII01004517.1:71852-120366 GCA_002778355.1 Clitarchus hookeri
CTTCAGTTTCAGTGCAACTTGGGCAGCTTCAATTGTGCTACAAGCTATTATTGAGTGCTGTCTTCAACTATATATCTGAAAAGCTGTTATGAACTGTAGACAACATAGGTTTTATGATATTACTAAACCATTTAGTACATATTTTTTTGCAACGATTTACATAAAAAGCAATGGTAGCCATCTCATGTATATGAACAGTTGATTAAATCTGACTTGTAAAAATATGAATACTTAAAAAGTCAATTGGAATTTGTAGACGTTTACTCAAACAATAATTGCACAAATAATTGTACACAATAAACTGTAAATCTCACTAACATACAATTTTTTGATTATCTACAGATACTTCCCAGCATTCACATTTCATACGCAGTGTAAACATATATTACACCTTAACATGGCATTCAGAGGAAAGGATGTGCATCCAACACACAGGTAGGTGGTACGTTCAACACTAACAGTACCATTTAGAAAAATTCATATATAGTAACATATTAAGCTGATGGACAGTATTCTCTATCAAGCCAAAGCTAGTGCTGTTCAAAGTACAGCAGGTACAAAACTATAATTTGGGTTTAAAGCCCATGTCTTCACACAGCACACTGACAGCACCAAAATTACAAATACGTAGTATAAAAATAAAAAACAAATAAATACAGCACTGATGCACTAAAAAACAGTACGTAAATTTCCCTTATTACAAACCATGCAATCGTGTGGTGTGTAGAAAAACAATGGACAGTCAGTCAAGATCTGAGCTATATCACAAACATTGTCAGAGGCAATTCTCTCTCCTTCAAATTGCACAAATGTACATGTAAAATTTTATACACTAAAATGATTTTGATGTTATCATCAGATGCCAATCAAATCACATCATAACTACTTTCTATCAATAGGGTTATCAGCTAAATGTCTTCGTTGCACAAAAGCTGCCCTTATCACAATACTATTAACATCTACTTAACTAGAGAAACAACATTACATTTGGAACACATGCATCATTTTGTATGTCTATTTGTACTTCTCTGCAACAAAAAACCCATGGAACTTCACATTTGCCTATGGTAACCACAAATTGCACTTAACATTAACAGGTACAAGTGTAACAGGAACTTTAATGCAGTTCACTCATCTTCACTATGCGACTCTAAACTGAGAGGGGGGCTGTCCGTTGTCTCTAGGCTCCGTTTACGAGGTACCGAGACCCGCTGAGGAGCACGGAATGCCTTCCTGAGTGACCCTCGCGGGCACTGCACGACAAGCGGTGACAAAGGTGGCGGCTGCCCATAAAGTTCCAGCTTCATTATTTTGCGCTCAGCAACTGATGGCGGCTGGACATCATCTACCACTTTAGCAACTTTACTTCTCACTGTTTTCATAGACCTCTCGGGTGCCACAGCAGCTGCTTCATCACACGACCGACTGCCACACGCCTTCTGCTGCTGGAGAATATCAATCTTCTCTTTACACGAGGAAACAAACTGCTTCATGTCCTGGTAAGAATAGGTTCAACGGGTTAATAGTCTGCTGTACGACATCAAAAGATAACTGTAATTTTATTTTATTGTATGGTATTATGGTTTGAAACCACCCACTCTCAAAGAAATGATTCAACAAGGTAATCTCTGTCACATTGAACATACTAGTTTCGATCACAAAAAAAATGTGCCCTATAAGAATTTTGTATTCTAACATTATGTTACGGCCTGCCATAAGGAAAAATATTAGTGATGGGCGAGTTTGATTTTTACAGCTTCAAGTCGAGTCAAGCTGTATGAAACTCGAGTCCGGTCAAGTCTAGTTCAGTTATAAAATTTTTGAGTTAAAATCGAATTTGTACTATAAATGTAAATGTGTACCTATGTACACTGGAGCCTACCGCTTAAATAGTCTATTTGCAGTTTCTTGACACTATGAAAAATCTTTTAAAAATCACCCCATATATAATGTTCTTGGATATTTCCTAAATATGTCATATCACAAGCATTTTATACTTGTGATGTTAAAAAAAATACCTTATTTTTGGTTTAACTTAACTGTTACTTATATTTTATCCATAAGTTATAATAGTTTGTTTGTAATTAATATGAATAAAAATACAGAGAAAATAGGTGTGGTGGTAATGCCTAGTAAGAAACAGTTCTTATGCAAAATATTATTACACAGAGTGTGTACAAACGCATTGTGCACTGTCCCTTTGGTCTAATCACTTAAAATCTTTCGAAATAACAAAAATCATTGTAACTTGGAAAAAAAATCACCAAAATTCACAAAAAATAAAAAATTGATGTACACATTTTAACCTAGTTGTTGCCCCCTCAGTGCATACGGCATGGCAGTGTTTAAGCACGTGTCTTTTCCCGCCCACTCAATGTCAATCTTAAAATGCTCTGTGGTGCCGTCCCTATTCCCCGTTTCATTTTTACACACTTTTACTGAAACAACCTGTATAAAACGTTCCCAAATACACATTACAAACTAAATAAAGACTAGCAAAACAATTAGGTACAAAAGGAGCTCTTATACTTCAAGGATCAATGTTTTTTGATACCAGCAGACAAGCAAATAAAGCATGGAATAAATTGTACGAGTCAAGCAAGTATAATTTAACAAATCAAAAATTTTACAACCAAAACGATAAACACAATCTTCTCACAAATTTGTTGAACAAATATACTTTGCTGTAACAAAACTCTAAAATGTGAAAAATGAAAAACTAAGTCTACGGTTATGAAACCAAAGTTATTGTTTCTGCAACATTTACGAATTCTGCTTTAAATCAAGTTTACATCACTATCAGAGGAAAGATTATAAAGTGAATATAGCAATAAAAATAAAATTGCACCACAATGCAAATTAATATGCCACATAATATCTAAATTTGAGATGAAAACAATGAATAAAATTAAAACCAAACTACACAACTGTATCTGAAAAACCGTTATTTTAACTTGTATTCAAAATTTATAAACTATCTTCTAAAGAAAATATTGTAAATATATAAGATAATAGTTTTCTTAACATACTGAAAGATGTGAAACTAAAAATTAATTAATGAATTAATTAAATTGTAGACATATAACTGCAACCGACTAGCAGAGACCATTTACTTTTGGAATAACTAGCAACATAATTGTACCATTACTTCAGAACCACGTGGAAAGTGAGGAGAGATTATGTGAGACTAACTACATCCCACCACTTGGTCTAGCCGTCAAACATCTCCCTATTTACAGTAGTTCTATTAAAGGAACAAGTTAATAAAGTCACAATAGATTTGCCTACACATCCAAAACAGTTGATCCCGCAGCTAGTTGAAGTCACTAGGATTATTACCGCAAACATCTTTTAGAGAATCCAATTTCCTAAGAACTTAGCCCACAACTAAAGAGTAATTGCCCCACTTTACATATAAAAACATCATTTTAAGAAGAAAAAAAAACACTTCAAACAAGCTTCCTCTCTCACTACCATATGCATGCAGGTGACTCCTCCACCAACCAACACACCCCCTCTCTACCTACTCTCTCTCCCCACCACCCTCTATTTCTCCATCTCCCTCTCTTCCCCCTTTCCACCATTCCCTTTCCTTCTCCCTCTTGTTCTCCTTCTCACTCCTCCTCCCTTCCCACTCCATTTCACTTTCTCCCTCTCTTCCTCCCTCTCCCTCTTTCACCCTCACCCTCCCAACCCCTCTCCAACACCTTATTCCTTCCTTTCGCTCACTCTCCTTTCTCCTCCCTTACCCCCTCTCTCTCTCTAACTCTATCTCACCTCCCCCCCCCCTTTTTGTCTTTCACTCATTACATTTCATTTTCTTTCGTGCTTTTATAGTTTCTCCTTTACTTTGGTTAAGAGAGTAGTTTGTAGAATTTCTTTCAACTCCTCTGTCCTGTTAACTAGGTTACATATCGACGGTGGAAAGGAAAAAACTACCAAGCGACATGTAGCCAACTTTACAGGAGAGCGAATTTAAGTTTATAAGAAGAGAAAATAATTGATATAATCTCCCATTTATTATATTGGCGTGATTCCTACTTCATGTGAAAGCTGTTTAGACCTTTTATTAACTGCCACAGATAGATTCTCGTTTCGACGTTAGTGTCGCCTAGTAATATTTTAATCAAAATCACAAACAGGAAAAAATGACCAACCGACAAGCGACTCTTACTATCAGAATAGGAAAACAGTCCCATATAGATATTTTTACAGACTTTGAGTGTGGAAAAAAGGCCTAAACTATGATCAGGGTAACGTTGCTTAACGCTTCATGATTAAATAGTGTCCATCTGGGAATTTATAACCAAGGTATAAATTATAGTTAGGTCTTGACCTAAAAAATTCATACCTTGGTTTAAAAAAGAGAAATACCAAAAGCCCCTCATTCAAAAAACGTATATTTTTAATCATCCAATTGTTTATTTAAAATTAACAATTCAGAGTCAGTGATACAAAAACAAACATCTTCTTAGCTTCCATCATGTTTGCAAAACAAAAATAGGTTATAATCAAATAAACAACACCTTGTACCTACCTAAATAAATAATGCACTTTGAATTTGTACTTAAGTTAAAGAGTAATAATGAAGTTTTTATAAATAATCTACAGTTTTATAAAGATATAAGATACGACTAACATAGTAACTACTATAACAAACAGTAAACTTTAGAATCATTTCAAAATAATATTGTTTCTTGGCAATTATTACGTTACCAAAATTAAAGTAATTTGTGGTCTGCTTTGTAATTATTACGCAGTTCTAACCAATATGACTTAAAAGAAATTGTTATAAAAATATTGACACAATGTTATACTAATACTAAGTATATCAGTCAACAAATTGTGATTAGTAACACTTATTGAATAGTTATTCATTATTGATATTGAATCGAGATCCTTAAAATCACATTTGAAATCTTTTATCACATTAAATGACATGGTAGGTAACTCAGTTATAAGTTAATAAATTGACAACATTCTTATTACCTATCTAATTACACACTTAAAATAATTAAAGCAGTAATACTTGGTCACTTTCTAAAAATACACTTACACTTAGGAACTATAATTAAGAAGAAATAATCAGCCTTTACTCCTGGAAATAATAATTTAAGTCTTATCAGTTTCAATACCTTCGATGTCTGATTCAGGCAAGGTGTCTTTTTCAATTGATGAACGTGGAATGTTGATATACTCATGTTGGAAATGAGCAGGTATAACTTTGTCTTTACAAAGTTTAGCTAAGTCCTCAAATTTTGGCTTTGAAATTGGCAGACATGATCAATAGCATGACATAAGAGGCACTTTAGTTTTTGACTGAATGTCAATTACACTCGACTTTGCAGAATTGTTCATTGTATACTTGACTGAAATAGTTGAAGGCTTATTTTTCTTAAACGTTGCAATCCTAATTTACTTATTTCTCCCATTAAATTATCTTTAAAATATTTATCAGCTACAGAGTCCCATTTATAAAAATCTTCAAAGCTACCTTTTTCAACCTCATATGGAAAGCGATCTTTTCTTGCCGTGCTGAACACAGTGTACCATTGCGATGGAGCATATGATTGTTTTCTTTAAATTAGCATCTATAACAGCATGCACACTATCTACAGGCATGTATGTGTGACCGGTAAGTAAATAGTTTATTTGTATTGTTTCAAGATTTTTGAACTCCTGCAGTCAAATGTATCATCACCAAGACAACCCGGTTCCGATTTTGTCCTGGGCAGCAGTCACAGTAAAGAAGCAGGTTTTTTATGTTGCCTCTTTTATCAACCAATTTTATATACCTATGGAGAATACTGGCTATTTCGTTAGCACCCCTTTTGCCGTTACTCTCATCCCAATAAAAGCAAAATACCCTGCGTGTACCATTCTCATAGAAGCATAAATTGTAGACAGCCAATTTACATGAATAATACAAGAGCATAGACTCTTCATTTGAAGTATTTAAAACTTTTTCCAAATCGAAACTAACATATAGAGTGCTAGGATCATTGTTATGAATATTTTTATGAGCAAAGAAGCGGTAGTAGCTTTAATTTTTCTCAATTTCATGACTAGCTTTTTCTTCCGCTTTTTCCAGATCTGTAGTGTCTGTGACTGCTCAAATTTCAAGCATTTTATAAGCATTTGTCTTTTTTGGACACGTGAAAACCTATATTAAAGTGTTCTGTAAATCTTCTGCGAAATACTTTTTCACTAACAAAATCCACTCCGTTATCATCAGATTGTTTCTTATAAATGCTGTACAAGTTTGGAATATTTTTGAAGTCCCGTGGTAGGTAGACTCGGGAGGAATCATGCCGACAATAGTGTGATGTTATTGCAGGCAAACTTTTAATGAAATTCATAATGGATTCAATAGCAGTTGGTTTTGTTTTATTTGGCAGTATACATTTTCTGCATAAATCTTCTTTAGCACAGCTCCATTCAAAGTTCTTGACCGTATGGTAGATGCATTTTGATGAAATGTGAAAAGTAGCAGCCACAAATTGCAAGCATATGACCCTTCTTCCTTCTCCTTCGTTAATGTGGTATTTAAAACTTGTACTACGCTTTCCCGAGCTGGCGCGTTTATGCCTTATAGCTTGCTTTTGTATTACACTTATGAGCCAGTCTCATCGGCACTCCACTGAAAGTTTCCAAAAATGATCAAACACCTGTGGTCTCTTTTCAATCAATATATTTTTGCATTTGTTACCACATTTTTTTTCCACTGCATGGATTGGGTTGGACAGATTTGGCATTTACAGTTTTGCCATCCTTTTGTACATATTCAACACCGTCAGATCGCTTTTGTTGTCATTCCCTCTTTGAATTAGTTTTTTTTTTTTTTTTTTTTTTNCTACAACTTCTTGTATGTCATCCACCCTTTTCTTTTTCTTCTTAGATTTAGATTGCCTCTTTTTTGCCATACCCTCTCCTATATCATCGTCTTCAGACGTATCTGATCCTAGCCATTCATTCGAATCTACATCCGCCCCATCATTATCCATAAATGTTGAAAAATCTTCATCGAATAAGTAGTCTATGTAACGTTTACCAGTTTTACAGTTCGTTTGCGACCTCTTCGACTAACTGCTTTTGATCCCCCAGGACGAGAGCACTCATCAACTGTTGAATTTGTCGAGATCGTACTTTGTTCAATGGAGCTTGCAGTCGGCATGTTTGGCGTATTTAACCCATCATCTGTGATTTCAACGGGGTTTACAGTTGGCATATCTGGGATTTCTGACCCTGCAAAAGCTGTATTTACATTTTCAGATGGTGAAGTGATTGTTTCGGGGTGTGCCTTTCTAGGTGAGCCAGTTTCAGCTTCAACATGTACATCAGTCGTTCTTTTCACTTCACGTGCAGTGTCTACGTTAACGTAAGATGAACCAGCGGCGTCCTCAATAAAAGATAGAGTATTGAGTGAACAATATTCAGGACTACACGTAGAACGACGACGCGTATTAATTAAACTGTCTAAATCAGCTCCTGGATCTTCGTTAGCAGTAGGTATCTTAGAAGTACTTGCGACTAGGATAGTTAAGGTACGTTCATTTATCAGCGTTTCATCCTAAAATGAAAGAATATAAATGATAAGGACATCAGCTCATCACAACACTATTAAGATCAAGGAAATCATAGTGTGAAATACTCAACATGGGCTATCCACTAGTTGCGTATAGAGATTAATGTGCGATTTTTAGACTGACATTAAAAATAATTAGACTCGCGCACTGAGGGTTCCGTCTACTATAAAACAAGTACACTTCATAGAAAACAAAATACAGTCGAACCTTCAGTGTGTAAGTCCAACTCGCACTTGGCCGCTTATATCATATTGTTTATAAAGAACTCATTACGTAAAGTCTAGGATTTACATAGGTGATTTGAATTCAAATTCCTTATCATGATGTGTTTAGTAATTTGAAGGCGTTGACAGACGGACAGGCAGACACACACCGTTGCTAAAACAATAGGATCCCGTTCAGTTCTGACCCTTAGGGTACGTATTCCTAATTATTAAGTAAGTACAATGAAATTTAACAGAAATGCTACACCACCATTTTGTACACCAATGCCTGCTATAAAAGGTGCCTGCACCCTTGTTAGTTACAAGGGCACGCCAGAATGTGTGTGGCAATTAGCAAATACAAAATAAATAAATGTAAGCCAAATAAATAAATAAAATAAAAGTAGGTAGGTACATACTGATGCCTTATCAAATGGAAGTTTTCTGCGTACTTGCATCTTCTGCTTCAAACATTTACCATCTATATTTACTGTATCAGCCTCTGTATTAATATTGAACATATTTTGTAAAATTTCCTACAAAGAAAAATTAAATAATAGTTATATCAAAGAATAAGGTAAAAGTAGATTGGTAGGTAAGTAGGTACATTACCAAGGTTGCTTCTGATGTAGTTATACCCGCATTCATCAAAGCTAGGTCGATTATGTTGGCTGAACGTAGTTTTGTTCGATCCATGACTCAAAAACTATAATTAATACTCATTAAAAAACTTAAACATTAAACACAGCTAAAGAAATATAGCACTTCAAATGAAAATAGTTACCAGATATCGTATCCAAGCGGTAAACCAGCGAGACGCGCGTGTTGACTAAACGACGTTTTGTTAAACACAGATTGTTTTTTGTTCCCAACAGCCACTCCAAGACCACTTTGCAGCATGGTCAAACAACAATGCAAGATACGCAGGGATGGTTCAACCTCAGTTTTAATTCAAATTTCTTCCCGCAAAGATATCTAAGCACCACACGTAATATAGAAAAGGCAGGTCATATTTTCCTAAACGACAAATGTAATCACTTTTAAATGAAGGTAACAAATTACCAAACAACATGTTTTCGTAAATGAGACCTCATATAAAATATCTAAATGCCCAATGGCAAATATTTAAGGTAAGGTAAAAAGGCTGAAGTCAGAAAAAGAATCTATTTTCGAGAGGATAAATTTAGCTAACTAAATTATTATTTTTTCGTAAGATAAAAGAAAGCCACAACAGCTTAAATGAAAAACATGTAAAATTTACTAAGTACAGAAACAATTTAGAAAAGGTCCCAAATGTAATATTTTACAAATTATAAACATTTTTGTCGCTTGGTTGCTGAAAACTGTAAATAATCAACAAAATACAAAGTATCTAAGCGACAGCAAAAACTATCACAGAAGCTTCAGAGTAGGACTCATCGATGCAGAATTTTTTTTCAATTCCAGTGATGTATATACCTCAATATCAGCCAAATTGTAGCTTGGTAATTTTTTTCTTTCCACCATCGATATATGTAAAGAGGTAAGCAGGTTGAAAGGAGGACAAAAAAGAGAGATAAACAAGAAAAATATGCATATGTAAAGATGTACAAACACACATGCACTAGTTAACACGTAAAAAAATAGAAAACAAACAAGTTACCTTCGTGGCATTAAATTCCAACAAAGCAGTAAACATTCTTACAAAACACTAATCCCTTCTTATGAAATCACATCCTTCAGACACAAGTTTACACATATTCTCACCGCTTTCATCCTTAGCCCAAGGGTCTTCAGCGCTTCCTGAAGATGCCTAATCCGTGGATGCAAGCAAAAACTTGAACACTCCCATGCAAAGACACGGGGGATGTGTCCAGGTGATGTGCCTGGCCTCCACAGAAGATTGCAAGCAGCCACTTTATTCTGAGGAGTTAAGATGTCTTCAAAACCAAACTCCTATCCACAGAAACATACAAAAAACTTTGCAATAGCTAACCAAATTGGCCATGGTAAATTTAGACATATCCTTTGTAATTTGTACACTACTAACACAACTCTCTGAATCCTCTCTTACTGATGATATTCTCAATCGTAAATTTAAAAAAAAACCAGAAAATTTTAACATATGTAAATGGTTTAAAACCTGATGTGACCATTAGACTTTTAAATTACAATAAATGTTTCAGCACCAATAATCGTAAGTATCTCTCAAACAGGATGCCCTGTCCCTCCATCTATACTTCCCTCACTCCTCTCTCCGCCTTCCCTCGCCATTTAACCAGTTAGTATTAGACTCATTTCACACACAGCGACTCAACAGCACTGCCAACCAAGCAGCGCGGCGACCACCCAGCATTGTGCGGAAGTACCGCTACGTCGTGTGACAGTCACATGCTACAGTACGACTCCCACCTGATTGCTGCTGCTGGATATCAGTTATAATGAACATGATAGTTACACAGCCGACAGCAATAATATGTCTTGTAGTCCCCAGCCAGCAGTGCTGCAGCAGCACAGCAATAGCACATCAGTAGTGCGTTAGAAGGATGTCTGCGGCACTAATTGTTCCCATGTATGAAAGCTCTCATTTGATTCAATGGTCTGTCACTAGCCAGCTGCTGTCCACAACTGTGGCGCTACTAATACTGAACAGTCGCTCTGTGTAAAGACTTCAATTTGAAGCAATAAAATGCCACAAGTATCACCACATAGTGCTACTGAGTAGCCATATTTGAAAAGGTCCTTAGCATAAAGCTATGGTATACTGTAACTCAGTCCCAGGAACGTGCTTCTTGCACCACTGCACCAGAAAGACTGCAGGTAGGAGACAAACAACCAAACAGTATGCAATTTGCATACTGTGTTAGGCTGTCTGGGAGTGTAAGACATATTCCTTTTGAATAAATGTACTAAGGGTTGCCATTTTTATGGATTTTATCCATTTTTATGTATTTTTATACAACTGAATGAATAAACTGATTCAAAGGAAATATCACGGAATTTCTCTCCCATGCACAGACGCTTGTTTACAGAAAGAACAAAAGATTTGAGTCATAGATACGTAGGTTGAGTTGAGTTCAGAGATTTAGCCGGCTATTAACAACTAGGTCTTGAAAACCAATGAGGGCGAAATGAGGTGAGAATGGAGCAGCACCGGACTGCAAGGGCAGGGGAAACTGGAGATTCCCAAAAAACCCACCAGCTAGCGGCATCATACCGCACAATTCCCACATGTGAAAATCCGAGGTGACCTGGCCGGGGATTGAATGTGGTTTACCTTTGTGGGAGGCGAGCAATCTAAACGCTCAGCCACTGCGGCCAAGTAGGTAATATGGACGCCAGCATCTGAACTTTTGACATACAATGAACACTCAAGTGGCGATAATTCAAACTACGATCGCTGATTGCAGTTCATGCCCACTTTGAGCAGTTGGTGACATATGTTACGTGTATTGGGAGTTTCAAACAAAAATCAACCAAAAACTTTTTACTGACGTAGCCGCCACACGCCATAGAGCTATCGCCTGAGGTTACAGAAGTAAAGCGCCTGCCTCCTGTCAGTCATAACCCACTCAACATAGAGGGCAGCTTACCCCTCCAACCCTAGCAGAGAAGGGGACACGAGCCGCTCGCTTTGGCTGCTAGCTTCGGCCATCTCCGTCGCCCTTTGTCACTTCTCTCTCATCTCTGCTACACCTCACGCCCCCCGTGTTGGCCCTGTGGACCATGTATATAAGGGATTTGCAGCCTCGAGTTCGAGGTTGACTCATGCAGCTCTGTTGCAGAACGTCACCTTGCCCGGCCACATACAGACTACTTCAACCACTGGCTGACACGCATATCTCTGTTGTACGACATCACTCTAGCCGGATGCATTCCGACATTGCCATCCAGTTTCCAGACGAATCACCGCTCGTCAGTGTATTCATACAAAGCCTTCACTTAACACCAGCCAGTTCCATGTCTACAGACTTGACCAACAGCTGCTCACGAAGCCTACCGCCTTTCTCTGCTACCTCGCTAGCCTCGCTATAGCAGTAACAAGTCGAGTTACCGCACAATTGGGGTTACCCTCACCCCACCCTTGCGCTTCCGCATATACTGTGACTAGGTACTGCACCTTGGTTGGCATCCTACGTCAGCCCCTCAGGCCTCAGTCAGGGTACAGGCTGGGTTATGTGTGTTTGTTGTCGTGGCAATAAGCAAGCATAAACCAAGCTGGTTGAGTTTTCACTCTAGACACTTTCTTTCTGCACCTTGTTTCTTACTATTTGCCATTTTGATCCATTATCCACCTACACTCTTGCAGGAGCAAGTATGTGCCGACCCCCAAATACCATCCTTCTACTCTTGGAACCCCCACCTCTTCGGAGTGGATGGTCTCTTGACTGTTGTAACCTTTCTGTGAGTGCTTAGGTCTGATGGCAGCTTCCCACCCAGCTAACCCACTCGCAGGGGGCCAGCAGCCGATCCCTACCGAGAGCTCCGGCTTTAGGTGATACGCTGATATGGCAACTTCCCGCCTTACTGTGTAGCAAGGGAGCGGACACCTCTACCCTACTGTTGATACCTACAGACAGGTGCTTGGGTCTGTCAGCGACTTCCCGCCCGCCACGTCTCTTGCCTGGAGGCCAACAGCCAGGCCTACTTGAATAACCCACCTTCCGACTCCTGTTTCCTTCAGGTTATGCCCGCCTACACGGAACACCCACTGTCTCCCATTCTTCCGTACTAATTCCTATGCCTCGTCACCGAGCTGGGCAAGATAAGGCGGCCAAGCAGGGGCTAGCCTTGGTTGGGGAGCCGTTAGGGGAAGAGCGGAGTGCTGCCAATGTGTACACCTGGAAACGAGAGGAAGCAGCATGCCAGAGGGGTATTCCAGCCAGCACAGCAAGCAGGAACTGTAATCTCCAATTTGATCTACTGCTACATACCCTATGAGCCATTTCACCACTGCCGCCAACATCACAGAAAAAGACTGTCTCTACCACACAGCCTACAGCCAATGACAGAGTAGTTCTTCGCCTGGATTAGGTACCTAGCTATACACCAGTCCGAACCCAAAACAGACCAGCACCTCCACGTGCACAGTGGACCATAACAGAATTGCCTAAACCAGCCCATCCTGCCCCCAGTATAAACCCAGTCAAGTTGACGGCGCAAACTTACCTGCTGTCTGGGGGGTGGGGGGAGGAGAAGTTACAGACGCCAGCATGTCATTAGCTACACTTGAACAGTGAGGCGTCGCTGGAGACTACTAGTCAGGCCTACCAACCACACCCACTGCCTCTACCAATGCTTCCTCCCAGACTGTGTCCGCCCCTACTGTACACCCACTGTCAACCTCTCTGTGCTATCTACCTCCCTATCCTCCGCCACAGGGCTGGGTGAGATAAAGCGGCAAAAACAAGGGCTTGCATGAATGAAGAACTGGTAGGGGGCAAACAGAGTGTGTCAACCATCTCAACAAAGGGGTACATCCACCAGCTAAACCAGCAGAAGCCTACTCTGGCATGTCCGTGTGCCATTTCGCCACTGCCTCCCATGCCTCCAAAGAAACCAGCTTCTGATAAACGGCCCTCACCTGCAGAGAAGGTGGTCCAATGCCTCCAGTTGCCATCCAGTTACACCTCCCTCAGTAAAAACTAGACCAGCACCCACTAACGCTCCTTGTGCCCAGCAGGCCATAATTAACCCTCCAAAAGCCACCAGTACCATTCCCAGCAATAACCCATTCGAGTAGACGACACTTCCTTCTGAGACGTGTGGGAGAGGGGGGGGGGGAAAGGNCCATGCAACACCAGTAACATCCATTAGGTGGTGCATCATGTTTGCAGCATTTGGAAATTGGCACATTCTAATAAAAACAAATACATTGTTAAACAGATATACTGTATACATCTCAAAGGTAATTTGCAACCCAGAACATTAATAATATACTCCATTTACAGTTTCTTCAGAATTATTGAATCAAAATGTTGTTAAATTACCCTAGGTATAAATAGATTTTTTAATAAATAATATAAAATAAACATTTAATACTGTTAGTCCTATTAAATCATTCAATTTTTGATTAAACTAGGCTTTCACTTATACATTGTCAATAAATTATAATATTTACCTAGTAATCAAAATGAATTAAAGACAGTGACAGAAGTGCTGTGTTGGCAACTTCTAGTAAGAAATAGTTTGCATTAGGGATGCAAAACTCGATTTCACGATTCCTCGATACCAGCGATTCTTGAAGAATCGTAGAATCGAGAATCAGAGCATTAAAAACCAATTACTACAAATACATAACCAATATCGTCTCTCAAAAACAGTTTAAAATTACTTGATTTATGCCAATAATTGAATCACTGTTGGAAAATCATTTTGTGCGTGAAAATATGAGATGCAGAAACAATCTGAAAATAAAACTATACTGGCCGTGTTCAAATTCACCATTTAGTAAATGTATTAGTATTTAGTAGCTTCAGTTCGGTTGCGATTTGGTGCAGGTTTCGTTACATACTAAAAATTAAATACTAAAATACCAATTACGTCATCATTTTGTCAACTAATTGAGGTCATGTAACCTTTTAGTAAACTAAAACTGCTAATTCGAACACTGCCTCACGTTTGCGTGACCTATACTTTTCTAACTTGTATAAAAAAGAATGTTTTAAAAACCTACAACATAGCGGATGATTTCAACGTTACCACAGCAAAGGCCTTATATAAAGAACATAGCACTTTATTAATTTGTACGTGACAGAAACTAATTTTTTATTCCACTCATGGAATGTTCACTTTTGCACTTTTTGTGCCTTCTTGTGGCTTTGATATGATATTTCTTCGTTCACAACATCGTAAATTAAGTGCGCATACTTCAATGTTTGCTTTATGACTTGGTAAGGAATGAGAAGAAATTATATTTGTACCATTGTAACATTTCAGAGAAATAAATAAAAAAATAACATTATCGTAAAAGGAAACTAGTTTCTCTAGATGGCTTTGGAATGACCGTCTGGCGTCTGCCATGGTTGGTTACTAGACTAATAGCGCTGTTGGTTTAATTCCGTGGCAAAGCTTATAGTACTCAAGCAAATAAGCCATGCCATTTCAAAAACAAAACAAGTTTGATTATAACAAGAAAAGCATTTCCATGCTATCGTTTTAAAAAATGAGCAGTGTAAGTTAACTGTCTGACAAACAAAATGCCAAATAAAGTTCCTGCAAAATGCCTTTAGATGTAGAGGCAATAATGGAGATTTTCTTTATTTACTAATGATGCATTCCGAATTTCATCCTTTTCTCGTGGGAAAATTTATTTCCAGTCCTTCCCAAAAATTTTTTGTCTCAAAATCTCTAATCCCACCCAGCTTTGTTTTGCTTATGGTAAACACCAGCCTGTTATAGTATTATCAATCTACAGTTATTGTGTCTATCCCGAGGAGAAGGGGGGAGAAAGAGAGAGAGAGTGTCTATCTGTCTCTCTCTCTGTCTGTCTCTCTCTGCCTATACGCACACACGCGTGCACACACACACTCAATATTATCTCATACGTTTTTTTTTAACTTTTGGGAATTTCATATGAATATGCTCCCACTGTTTGTTATATTATTTTATGTTAGTAATAGACCTACTACTAACGTAGGCCTAGTTTAAATAATTAAATGTCACACCCTCCTATACAGTATTTAGTTCTGTAAAGTAATTATCTGTAACTAAAGGAATCGCGAGTTTTGGAATCGAGAATCGAGAGTGGTATCGGCATTGAGATTGAGAATCGAGGAAAAGTGGAATCGTTACATCCCTAGTTTGCATGTAAAATGAAATTAAATTGGTTTTTGGCAAGTTTCATGTAATGTAAACGTCACTTATTAAAATATTTACATTTTCACATAGCACTGGTAGACACATACGTATTTCATTGTTACTAATAACAAATATTTATCTTTTTGTTGTCTGATAAGTACAAACTGTAGTGCATAGGTTCTTGTCTTCGTTTTTTTTTTCATGAAGACAAAATTTTAGGCAGAGCGTATCTTTTTTTTTTTCCTGAACTTATTGTTATCCATTTGCATTTCTAGCACTCATAGCAGGCAAATGGTAGTTTAATGTTTTTGATTTTACCAGATTTTACATTTATATCATAAATAATGGTGTCTATATTTGTGATCCACAATTAAAATGTGATTTTAATGTTAAAGACTTATTAAATTTGTACATATTTAGGTGTGATGGCAGGACGGTTAAGACTATTAACATTAGTGAATGCTGTGTTTGTTTGTTTGTTTCTTCAGACAAAAAAAACTTGTGTATTATCAAATAAAGATTGTACAAGTCTGTTTATCCTACCTAGTCAAGTAACAAAGTTGTGATAAATGTGTTTTTACTGCAGGTGTAAAAATATTTCGATGTGTGTCGTTTCGGTTGGATTGATGAATTGTTCTAAGGAAACAGCTGTTTTGCTGTTAGGTCTTACGTTGTTATGTGTGAAGGCTAGTGTTGGTAGTACGAGGTTTATTTTTAATCCTGAATGACGTTAATGACTACTAATATTTAAAGGCTACGTCTGTACGTTACTATGTACCTTACTTTAGGTGTTCAAAACACAATAGTAACGTGACGTTTCAATGAAATGAATATTTGTCAGAGCCCCAATAAATTGCTCAAGGAGTTAAAGCCCAGTCACAAATAAAAAATAAAACCCTAATATAACAATGCATGCTGAAAAAATTTTTTTGCTAAATAAAAGTTACACAGTAGTGTATGTACACAAGATTGTTTAAAATGTTAAGTCACCATATTGTTTGTCACCGCAAATAAATGAGGCAAATTTTGTGCTCCTTTATTTAATATTTCTTCTGGTTCAGGCTTGTCTTTCATCAGTAACCCAACCCAAGTCAATAACAAGAGGCTAAATACCTTTTGTACTATCTCCCCTCCCCACCAACCCACCCATAATTGTTTAACATAGTAAAGAGAAAATATTTGCTGTAATGTGCACTATAGCGTAATACATATAATTTAATAACCTGTAAAATAATTACAAATTGCAACATTATCAATGCAGACACAGCTAAGTCCTAAAACAGACCTAAATACGGTCGAAAATTATAAACACTTATGTTATGCTTTTTGAAATACAAAAGCATTGTTAGGAAGTTGTAGAATGTAATGTAAACAAAGCATTTGACAGGTGAAACAAAGAAACTATATGGTAATATTTTTGTTTACATGTAGTGGAAGGATATGTTAAGCACTTGAAAGTATAATTTAAGCAGGGTTTCAGATAAGTGTGAAGTAACCGTGAAAACAAAATTGCATTGTTTGCAGCATTTGGAAATCTGCATGTTTTCTGTAAGAATTTTTGGGTGCTATTGGATTATGTTATCTTGCATTTTTCGTTTCATTGTTTATTTCACATAATTTCATTTCACATTATCAGCTTATTTCCATTAAAATCCATGAACTTCTGTCACTACAGGAGGCCTCAGGGGGGCAATTCAAGTATAACAAGCAACCCTAGCTTGCGCCAGAACAATCCCTATGCTACGAGGTAACCTCAACTGCCATAACAAGGTGATCTAGCAAAGTTCGCATTCCTTTACCTGAACTTTTCAATAATTTCTCTCAGCATAAAGTGGATAGAGTGGAGTGGGGAGATTTGGGCGGCTCTTAAAATCGAGGTCTTGAGAGCCAATGAAAGTGAAGTGAGGTGAGTATGGAGCAGTGCCAGAATGCAAGGGCAGGGGAAACTGGAGATCCCTAAGGGAACCAACCAACCAGCAGCATCATCCAACACGATTCCCACGTGTGAAAATCCAGGAACGACCCCATCAGGAATCAAACCCGGTTCACCTAGGTCGGAGGTGAATAGTCTGACCACTACACCACCCCTGTGTCAGCATGAAAACTTGATCAGATATACGAGATTTATAACTAACCATCAGATGGTTATGCTAAATTTCTCCATATTTTCTGTAACAACTCTGCAAAAGTGGTTTCAATTCATTGCTTAGTGCTGAATTCTCATTTAATAATTAATAAATGAAAATTATTATTAAACAAAATTAGTATGGGTTTTTAAGTAGTAGCTATGCATGAATGTGCTTTATTTTTAGACACACGCCAATCAAACAAATTAATTTAACCATAAAATTTAGAAAATAAATAAAAATATGACTACAACTTTACATCTATAATTTCTCAAATTTTAAATCAGCCATGATCAAAAAGATTGAAAATACCGTACTGAATTGTTTTGATAACTATGAAGTTTTTATAGGTAGTGGGCACTAACCTCGATACTGCCCTTGAACACCACACAGAGGAAGGCACCATCTTCACTGGCAAGGTACACCTCGTCGCAGCCGGCGGCACACATGATGCAGACGACAATGCCCACAATGTCAACCTCCCCAAATGGTGGGCTAAAGTCCTTTCCTGCAGCTCGACTGAGGGTCGTTACCCTTCTCTGGGGATACAAAACACTACGTGGAACTGGCTGGTACACTGTCTGCTTGTTTGCAGACAGCTGTAGCTCTGCACCCCTGAAAACAACCAAAATTGGTGAATGGCATGGTCGAACTGGTAAAGTTCTGATACCCAGACCATACTTACTTGAATCTAATATACCATTGATTCTGATTCGCACTTAGTTTTTTTGGGGAAATTCCTTGGAAAAAATTATTGGTATACATATGAGATCACAGTAGGAAATTTAATTTCTGAAGGAAGTTTGAAGTTTAATTTTGACTTCGATAGAAAGGGTTTTTCTTCAAAACAAATATATTTCACTCTGCAAAATAATAATATAGTGCTTTTGGAAGCAAATAATAGGTATTCTGTCCAGTGGCCCAAGTATGATTTGTCAATTTCAAACAGCTTTCTAGCTGATGTATTTTTATAATCACAGTTGTTTCAAAAAAACAAACTAATGCAAACTTTTTCTGTTGCTTTAAATGAAGCATTGTGTTTTAATCTCATTGTTCAACAAATATAGTATAGCAGATACATGCACAATTGTTTGAAATGTTAATCACAGCAAAATTTTTTGTGCTGAAAACTGAGTCACGATGTAAACGACCACTATTTATGTTACAGTATCATTAAAGGCATTTTTCAAAGAATAATGCAACTATAATTCAAATTTTTGAACTATAACATTCACGGACTGCTTTCGTTTAAAAATAATTTGTAAACTATTTTCAATAAATTGTATATCTCGTGCAATTCTACGATAACATAATTGATGGCTGCGCTTTTTTGTCAGCAGATAGTTGCCGCATGATCCGCTAAACAGCTGTGCTACTACTCCAACCTACAGTTGCTGCACTTGCCGCTAGATGACTGCGTTATTACTCCACATGCAGTTGTTAGATGTCTCGCTAGATAGAAGCGCTGTTCATTACAGGTAAAGATACAGTGCATCGCCCTATATACTGTTTTTGCAAACACACATCTGCCCAATTGGCTACATGGAAATTTTCGTTGTTTTGTGAAGAACATTTTTCATTTTACAGAGCATGAATACAACTTGTTTTATTACAAAATTACTACGAAAAATCATATTTCATGTTTTGCACACAATTCCGCCTGTAGAATAAGTAATTTCTGTGACCAATTTCATGTAGTACGTACACCTTACTTAAGTCATTTTATTCAGGACCATCACTGAATTTTTTTTAAACTTATATACATCATTTAAAAAATTGGAAAACAAATATTTTAATTTATGAAGATATATACTATGAATAGCATGACCATAGCAACTAAAAATAATTATTCAAATAAATAGTACAGTTGCACTAACAATTTTTTTCAGGCCTAAAAAATTTATGATACTTGAAGTTAATCTTTCATTTTAATGTAGAATTTTCAATTCTTGCCGAAAGACTATGTAAACTATATAAAAATATTTTGCTTTAAAATTCAAATTTACATTAATTTTCAGTATTATAAAGGTTATTTTACCCGGTGTCTTCCAAAATGTGGTAAATTAAATTTTCATGGGCAGTTTTTACAGAAAGGTATCAATTTTGTAACCATTTCCAACCTAAACTGGGTTTTGTTTACCAATACGACACACNGATGATACTTGAAGTTAATCTTTCATTTTAATGTAGAATTTTCAATTCTTGCCGAAAGACTATGTAAACTATATAAAAATATTTTGCTTTAAAATTCAAATTTACATTAATTTTCAGTATTATAAAGGTTATTTTACCCGGTGTCTTCCAAAATGTGGTTAATTAAATTTTCATCGGCAGTTTTTACAGAAAGGTATCAATTTTGTAACCATTTCCAACCTAAACTGGGTTTTGTTTACCAATACGACACACAACAAAAACATTCAGTCACTTCAGTATATTGTTCAATGTATATGCTGCAAACAATTGATTCTTGCTGTCAACTTGCAATGCCATCTATGATCTATCCACTTGTGGTGACCTTGATGAATGGTGTTGACATGCAGCACCATCTTGAATTCTTTCGTACATCAAAATGTGAATGTACAAGCGGCTAGCCGTATGCATATTTTGGTACCTCACATCACAACATATGAGAATGACTTTGTAAAAAACGAAAGTAATCAATTTTTAACCCCTAAAAGATCTAGAAAATGAGTGTTGAAGTTCAGTATTTTTTTACAGTAAAGACAGTGTTCATACATCTCTTGTATAAAATTAAATAACTTTTATATGAAATATTAATTTATATCTATATACAGAGGTCTTACAAATAAAATGATACCCAAGAGATGTAACAATTTTTTTTCCCTTTGATACCAAAAGGGTTTACTAACATCAAGCGGGAGGTTAAATGAGTGCAAAGTCTATTTTCAGATTCTTCTTGTGGAAAATATAAAAAGGATTTGTAATGTAAACAAATGTTTATTTCAAAATAATTCTAAATAAACATCCTCTGGTGTATTTTTTAACGGTAAGTGGTGTAAATTTTTCAAAATAAACTTTACCAAATAAGAAGTATGAATTAGCAAACCATGCATTATTATACGTTTGTAAGATGTAATTTGTGCATTTTCATATTTTAGAAAGTACCAAGAAATATTTCTTTGTAATTACATATTAATTTTCGTTACTGAAGTGATTGTGATATAATTTCAAGGAGCCCATTATGTAAAGGTTTAAAAAATAAAACTTTACGAAAGTTGTAATGTTATGGGATGTGGCAGGTGTGGCACAAGTAGAACATTAGCTCGCCTAACTCAGTCTAATGTGAACATTGAGACTCAAGTTTATAAAGGCCCCAAAATAAAATAATCCGACGAGCTGAATTTTATTATACTTTGCAGTTTAGTTACAACAGCAGTATAACAAAAATGCAGTTCAGTTACAGCAGTGGGCCACACACAAAAAAAACTTCACAACAAGCAAGAACGAGATCAGAATTGCAGTATTAATTTATGTGTGACGGCGACGTCACGGTCGGGCAAGGTTTTGACATGTTGGTCAGAGACAGGGCTGATTAAACTGGCTGACCTTATTTTATTAGTCCTACTCTAGGTTCGGTAAATGGTTTGTCAAAGACGCGGTCCCCTGCTTTACCCTGGTGGGCTAAAGTCTCCAGAAGATAAAATCACAGTCACCCTAGAATTAGCACTCACAGGTTTGNCCTGCTTTACCCTGGTGGGCTAAAGTCTCCAGAAGATAAAATCACAGTCACCCTAGAATTAGCACTCACAGGTTTGAGAGAAAACATGTTTAATCTGTGAGGAATAGACACGGTGGCCCATACTACCTCCTAACTAATCAGGAACTGAACGGAAGTAAACTATGTAAACCAGGTGAAGGGGACCTGGGTCTAACCTGAACAANTCCTAACTAATCAGGAACTGAACGGAAGTAAACTATGTAAACCAGGTGAAGGGGACCTGGGTCTAACCTGAACAACAGCAGATGTGACTAGGTAGCTATAATAATAACTGTCCCTAACTATCTCAATGCCGTTGTCCAGAACGGACTTCCGAGGGCCACTACCAGAAGGGTAGTGTGGTTGCCATTACCAGAAGGGTAGGCTGTTCAAGAGGTTCGAAGACTTCTTCAGGGGGGTTGTTGGTGCAGGTCTTGGAGAGCGTCTGGTAGGTCGTGAAGACGTTGGGGTCAGCAGAGAGCCCCAGCACACGTGGTAGTAGAGCGAGCTGCTGAAGATGAACTCAGAAGTACAACTGACGTTCCTCTGCAGTGCACTGCCATATATTCTACCTCCCCGNGCGAGCTGCTGAAGATGAACTCAGAAGTACAACTGACGTTCCTCTGCAGTGCACTGCCATATATTCTACCTCCCCGCGGACTCGTCTGGGGTGCGGGCGGAATGCTCCTTTGCTCTCTAGCGCAATCCCTCGACCCGTGGCCAAACTATGCGCCTCTGTAATGCTCAGTTGCCTTGGATGCGCGAGCTTAGGCGCTTAACTAGACTGCTTGGTTAGCCTCAATTGCATGTGAGGGGGTGACGTGACATCTGACATAAGGGCAAACGATCTTGGCTAACGTGTCTGCGGGTGCCCCCTCAAAATTAGGAGGGGCGTACTTGTAGGCTCTCGTAGCAAGTTGTTTCAGGGTTCAAACCCCACTTGGGGTAATGCGATGATACTTTCTGTCTCATGTAACTTGGCACGATTTTGACAGTTTGACGAAAGTAGCGCAAATGTTTACTTTTCGTTTATGTATCCTTTCGCCATCATCTGGAGCATCAAGTGGAGGCTGTATTTTTTATCAACACGCTGTCAGCTAATTCAATTGCCATTGTACTGTAATGCTAAACAAATTTTAAGATGTTTTAGACTGGCATCTGTCTAGAAAAATTAGTAGGTTATAAGAGTGAAAATATAAAATCTTGCAGAAAACTAAATATTTGCTAACTCTTTTTCAATTTGTCCAAGACAGCGAATTTGCGTTAATATTTGCGAGACGGTAGTTGTAGCTATTATCACACTTTGGACGTCATATCTAATATAACTGGAACTAAAAGTAATTCTGGAAATTTGATTGACAACACACTTCTATTTGCCAACAACTCACCAACGACTATTGATTGCAATGAAGTAATTCTGGTATTACTGATACTAAACAGGGTTGGAAATATGTGACGTGGAATAACGTAAGAATTGCTTAAAAACTATTCACGCGTGTCCCACTTTCTTCGTTTTATCAATAGAATATAGTAACAACATGGAAACAAGGAAATGGGTTTTCTGGAGAATAATATGGCGTATAATTTACGTAGACGAACAATTACTGGCTGAATAGAAATTACTAGTACTCAAAATCGCTGTACAACAAATATATGTTACAGTGTAGTCTCCATTATACGTCAGTCTCGGGACCGTCACCGTGACGGTTGAGAGAATAGACGGATAATAGAAATGCCCCACTCCCCTCCCCCCCTTCTCAAACACACGACAGGTACTAGCGATAATAATGTATACTATATTTAGCACTATATTTTAAACAGGTAGCAATCAATAGAAGTATGTATTTGATATTAAATATTGTAGACTTCTGTTTTTATTGTTGATAAAATAACAAAGTTGAATATAGTACTATGTATTATGTATATGTTCAGTAGTATAATCCTACCTAACAAAGTCTGTCATTTTCCTTTGTTTTAATACTACACGGGCTTTTGTTGCTGCCGTGTTGCGTATCTTACGTAGGAGTAATATCTGTGTAGCGCCTGCCTCTTCTTATTGCTCCTACGATTCAATGCGCTTGGAAAACATGTTTTCAGCGTCACTGTGGCTAATTATTTTGGGGCAATCCTTGAGTGTATCATCCTCTTCTTCTTCACTTAAACATTGTACCTCCTGTGTTGCACTTAATACAAGTTCCTCATCATTTAATATTTCAAAGCCTCCGTCAAATCTGTCAATTCCCTGCCATTCACTTACTTCACCTATTGATGTGTTTTCTCCACCTGGAATCCCTCGACACAGAAGTAAAATTTCCTCATAATTTTCAGATTCGTTTATGGCCTCATTCTTGTTTACAGCNTGCCTGGAATCCCTCGACACAGAAGTAAAATTTCCTCATAATTTTCAGATTCGTTTATGGCCTCATTCTTGTTTACAGCTCAGGCCACAGTTTGTTCCAGCCCTTTTTTAATATTTCTTCTGGTATATCTTGCCAGGCTTCAGCAACATTAAAAATTGCATCTTTAATAGTGCATGACCCCCAAAACTGCTTTACACTTATTAATTCATCCCCAACGCAAACAACTAATTGAATAAAGCATTTTCGATAACGTCGCTTCATGCTTTCAATAATACCCTGATCCATGGGCTGAATTAGTGAGGTAGTGTTAGCAGGCAAAAAGTGGCACGTAATTTTTCCATCATCACTTTGTAAGTCGTGAGAAGGATGAGTTGGTGCATCGTCCATTCATAACAAAGCTTCTTCAGGCAATCCGATCAATTTTAAATGTGATTTTACATTTGGCACAAACACACTGTGGAACAACTCATTAAATATATCCTGGCTCATCCAGGCACTTTTTTGTGCATAATATTTAGCAGGTAAGAAGTTTAAATTAATATTTTTGAAAGTTCGAGGTTTTTTAGATTTCCCAATGATTAGTAAAGGAAACATATGTCTACCATTTACATTCGTACACACCATAAGAATTATGCAGTTTTTTTGCATTTTAAAACCAGGTGCAGATTTTTCTGATAAGGAGGTTAAGGTTTTCACGGGAAGTGCTTTCCAATTTAGGCCAGTTTCGTCACAGTTGTAAACCTGCTCTCTGACCAAATTTCTATATATTATTTCTTTCATTAGTTTTTCCTGATATTCTACAATGACTGTACTATCAGCGCTTAGTTTTTCACCCAATATGTCCAACTGCCTTATGCCATGTCGACCCTTAAATTTATCCAGCCAACCTATAATAACCTTAAATGAAGGATCCCCATCAAACTTCTTGTCCATCTCGATAGCTTTGGCCATTATTATGGGCTCAGAAACTGGTATCCCTTGACTGTGGGCTTGAATGAACCCCTGATACATTACTGTATCCAGTTGGTCCAATTTTGCTGGCTTCATAGTTTTTCTTAGTTTGACATCTCCGTCTGTCGTTTGCTTTTTTGAAACATGACTTTCAATTTTATCTGCATCTTTCTTAATATCATTGACTGTCGTCTGCCCGATTCCATATAGCGGAGCGATACTAGTTGAACTTTCTCCTTTACGTAGTCGTTTTATAATTTCAAGTTTTTGAGAAAGTCCCAATACAAGTTTCCATTTCTCAGACATTTTTTAACACACTACACTTTGACAACAAACTGAGGACAATGACTTGCTGACTAATAAGTGACTACCGCTACTGAACTGACTGTAGGAATGGGAGGGCGGATGAGTGTCTAGGAATTCCGGTAGGGTGGTGAGGAAGACAGAACGATTCTACGAAGTACTTATGTACGTTGTACATAAACAACAAACGTGAGTCATTCGCATTCTGCACCGCACAGAATGTATTTTTACTGGGTATTCATTGACAAAAGTATTACAGTACAGTATACGTATTGTTCAACTCAATAATGTGGTTAATTTTATCTAATATGAAGCGAGAATAAAGTTATTTCATTTTTAGTTTATTAAGTTTGTTTTTTGTATCCAATTTTATAATTTTACTTGTGTCAGTTTACTGACGGTTAACAGAAACTCACAGTTAAAAGGGTGACGGTTAACCGAGACTCACTGTACTTTAAAAATGATGCAGAGCTCGCGGAAAAATAAAACTATTGGTATCTGTTCGTAAATTTGTTATATACCACACACGAAAGCTTCAGGAAAAAGCGGACAGATGGCGCGTATGGCATGACAGGGCGAGGTGTGAGCCATATGCATTGTTCAACAGATAGTAGCACGGCCTGCTATTGATCCAGTCTTTTTAAAAGTTCACTGTTCTTCTATTACTGGCTTGGAACGACACGAATTTGAAATATATTTCGTCAAATTATTATAAAAATAAATAAACTATACTATGCAATATTTCTGTATGCTTTTGGAATTAATATCAAGCACGAATGGAAAGCATGGTTGGAGACAAGAAAAAGGTTTTGAAGTTGCTTTTCATTTGGATATGGATCGTTTTATTGTGGATCTCATTTTGAACACTTATACATTACTACTTTATGACAAAGTTTAGTTTGTAACACTAACAACCACGGTTTTGTGACCACGTAAAATAAAATGTATTAATAAATCTAGAAACTCTTTCTTATCGCGTATTTTCAGCTTGTCTAATGTGCGTCGGCAGTGCTCCCAGAATAGCCAACGTAATAATCTCGTTCGTGCATCAGCTGATACAGGATTTTGTAAATGACACTTTGTTTGTTTCGTATACTTCAAGTTGCCACTCACTAACCGTCAGAATCTCGCCAACTTATATGAGACAGACCATACATACAGATGAAGCGAAGTCGTGTTTATATCTATGTCAAATAAGTGTCACGTGTCAGATTATTCTTCAGTCAAAAAGCACTTGCACCATGAGGATATTTACGAAGATGGTAGAGAAAACCAACAATTCTCTACCGGCACCCTGAATGAAACAATGACCCCTCACACTGGCAGAAAGAATTTAGTATTTTTATGTTAATCCGAAATAAGATGAAAAAGAAATAAATGTTACGGGCACTGTCTGTGTGTGTTATGTTCGCGACTCGTGTGTACTCTTCAAGCGTCCATCATCTTCCGCTCTGTCCTGTTAATGTACTACTATTGGACTGGCACTAGGCACTATGACTCTCCTACGACTGTTACTGGGTCATGACAAAGTCGCGCCTACTATAAGCATCTTCCGAAAACTTCATTGCACCTCAGACAAATTCCCGATCAGGGTGTCGTGTAATGAGGTCATTTATAAAAATAGCACAAACACCCCTCGCAACCCAGGCGTGTATCTCATCACATCGCCACAGTGAGACCCAACGCCATCCTACTTGTATTGCACCATACAGCCAACTACATGTTCTTAGTTTACTAAAAAAAAGAAAAAGGTGTTGCATCACCTTACGATGATCACTGCTACTGTCAAACGACTTGAAATGAAATTATATACATTTTGAAAATAAAAAATATATAATGTACGTAAAATAAATACAAATTGCTATTATCACCAAGTTTGAAACACTGAATAAATTACATAAATCCTCAAAAGTATAATAAAATTAAATATATTTCCCGCAGATATAAATTACTATAACTGCAACATTACATTACCCTCCTCTGTTTGAATACAATTTCTAAGAAAAATGCCCCAAACAGAAACCTACAAGACCAGTGACAGCACACTAGATTACTGTACTGCGATTCCTCCTACCAAGGCTGCTCAAGGGGACACTAGCAGCCGATGTTGCCTTCGATTCAGCTTTCGCTGTGAATGCCTATACCATGGTCTGCCACAATGCAACAGCCAAGCATTTCCCTTCAACACTCAGCAAGGCTGACTGTATTAGCAACATGCCACACCACCAGAAGCCCACATAATCTTCGTTATGGTATACACAAGTTAAAATACTAACAGGTCCCTGAACATGTATAACACTCAGCTACATGTTATTCATAAAGACAAAATCTATTATTAGCAATTACAGTCATTTTTAATGTATGCTGGCCTTATTCATTGCTTATTACATAAATATAAGTTTGACAACATTTAAAAACCATTAGAAAGTATAATACCACAACTGTAAAAAATAAACAACCGTCAATATTTAGATTGCCGTAATTATTTCCATTTTACTAATTGATTTTTGTGATTTCTTTTATAAATACGGTAAAACTTGGCAAAATATACAAACAANTATAAAAATAGCACAAACACCCCTCGCAACCCAGGCGTGTATCTCATCACATCGCCACAGTGAGACCCAACGCCATCCTACTTGTATTGCACCATACAGCCAACTACATGTTCTTAGTTTACTAAAAAAAAGAAAAAGGTGTTGCATCACCTTACGATGATCACTGCTACTGTCAAACGACTTGAAATGAAATTATATACATTTTGAAAATAAAAAATATATAATGTACGTAAAATAAATACAAATTGCTATTATCACCAAGTTTGAAACACTGAATAAATTACATAAATCCTCAAAAGTATAATAAAATTAAATATATTTCCCGCAGATATAAATTACTATAACTGCAACATTACATTACCCTNATCCTCAAAAGTATAATAAAATTAAATATATTTCCCGCAGATATAAATTACTATAACTGCAACATTACATTACCCCCCTCTGTTTGAATACAATTTCTAAGAAAAATGCCCCAAACAGAAACCTACAAGACCAGTGACAGCACGCTAGATTACTGTACTGCGATTCCTCCTACCAAGGCTGCTCAAGGGGACACTAGCAGCCGATGTTGCCTTTGATTCAGCTTTCGCTGTGAATGCCTATACCATGGTCTGCCACAATGCAACAGCCAAGCATTTCCCTTCAACACTCAGCAAGGCTGACTGTATTAGCAACATGCCACACCACCAGAAGCCCACATAATCTTTGTTATGGTATACACAAGTTAAAATACTAACAGGTCCCTGAACATGTATAACACTCAGCTACAAGTTATTCATAAAGACAAAATCTATTATTAGCAATTACAGTCACTTTTAATGTATGCTGGCCTTATTCATTGCTTATTACATAAATATAAGTTTGACAACATTTAAACACCATTAGAAAGTATAATACCACAACTGTAAAAAATAAACAACCGTCAATATTTAGATTGCCGTGATTATTTCCATTTTACTAATTGATTTTTGTGATTTCTTTTATAAATACGGTAAAACTTGGCAAAATATACAAACAANATTATTTCCATTTTACTAATTGATTTTTGTGATTTCTTTTATAAATACGGTAAAACTTGGCAAAATATACAAACAATAATTGCATAAGCTCTCACCTGTAACGGTTACCAGCGGCACTGATGTTCAACAGTCTAACAACTGCACCTTCCTTTAGAAGTGATGCCACATCTTCTGAAGTACGCCAGATTGACAACGTTGCATACTTCTCAGAATCTAGGTTGATAGCATCAGTGCAACGTATCTGTGAATGTCAGTTCAAATAAAGTCTGTGATTTCTACAACACAATTACTGAAAGATAACACATAGCTATGTAACCAAAAAAATTAATTTAACTAAAGTGAGTGACTGAAGAGATTTCGGCAGCTCGTAACAGCGAGGTCTTGAGAGCCGATGAGGGTGGAGTGAGGCGAATATGGAGCGGTGCCAGAATGAAAGGGCGCGGGAAACCGGAGATCCTGGTGAGAAAACATGCTGAGCAGCGGCATCGTCCGGCATGATTGATTCCCACTTGGGAAAAACCAGGTGGACTGGCCAGGGATTAATTTGACTAAAGGATTATATAACACCGAATAGACCTATAATCGATTGTACATGATCATCAAATATCCATCTATTTGATCTACAGTAAAACTCTTTTTAGAAATTACCAATTAAAAATTTTGACTGTCCAATAAAACTTGACCATTTAGCAACCTCGTCTACAAACACATCAGTAATTTGACAGACTTAATAGGTTTTCCTAAATTTCTAGTCTTGAAGTCCTAATTAAAGCTGTACTTGTTAACCAAACAGTAGAACCACAGGAAGCATTCTGCCAAGGTTTTCCACCGAGCGCAGAGGCCCACTAACTACAAACTTTTTTTGATTTATACGTTACCTTTCAGCTATTTCTACATAACCTTGACCACATACAGCTNCCCACTAACTACAAACTTTTTTTGATTTATACGTTACCTTTCAGCTATTTCTACATAACCTTGACCACATACAGCAAAATTTCTACCAATCTTTTGTGTGCTAAAGCGAAACATTACAAGGGGGTAAAATGCAACACAACAATATGATGTGATCTCAGCATCCTTTCATCTACACTTATTGATATTGCAATAAAAAATGGGACAAAGATGAAACTACTCTAATATGTACTTCAAGTTCTTAAATCTAACTACACAAAGACTGCATTGATAACTCATAACNAAAGATGAAACTACTCTAATATGTACTTCAAGTTCTTAAATCTAACTACACAAAGACTGCATTGATAACTCATAACAACTTTTATTGTAGATTCATACAAATTACAAAAAGTTATTTGAACACATTTGGTTTGAACTTAAGTGTTTAATGGCATGTAATTTTTTTGAAATCCACCACTCGGCTCACCTGCTGTTTTACTATTTTGACTTTAAATTTTATCTCAAAAGTTAAAATTGAAATACAGGCAAAGTGCATAACACATTTCCAAGAAATATTCTCCATGAAACCCTAACAGACAATTATTTTGATCTGCAGTCCCAGCACATTACTTTTGTAACATTTTAAAATTTGTATAAAAAAAAGATAACATATATTAAAAAATTTTGTGACTCATTTTATTTACCTTTGAAAAGTAATTTTCCTCTGCTATTATACTTTTACAGATTATTTTATATTACAATGGAAAAATATGTCATGCTAGAAATGTTTTGCTCTTTAAGGTTTTGTTCTGAAATTGTGCAGTCAAATAATTAAACAATGAAACCTTGTGGTCCAGACAGCGTCTGGTTGAATGACGTGTGAAATGTTGACAACATTCCCTGCTGCTCAACATCTTTGACAAATGTGCAACGTGCGAGTAGGTCGAAGGTCGGGTGCTGGGCCTGGCCAGATCAATAGAAGTTGAAGTCAGAGCGTGCATCAACCAAGCTTGTTGTTGGAACCCCTTTTAGTCACGACTCACGCAGTGCAAGAATGGGATTTNGTCAGAGCGTGCATCAACCAAGCTTGTTGTTGGAACCCCTTTTAGTCACGACTCACGCAGTGCAAGAATGGGATTTTGCGAGCAATCCTTCCCCTCACCTCTCGCCGAGCGCACACAGGTATAAATCAAGAGCTGTACTGCCTGTGGCTTTTTGTTTGCACAACCTTTGAGAGGCAGTCAGAGAGCAGGTTCATTGTAGTGTCTCTTTTTAACTGATAGTGTGTATCGTCATACTGTTGTAGGAGATATATTGTAAGCTTGTTTCCTCATCATTAATACGCAGGTTTTTCAGCATTTGTAAGCCTTTTGAGTTTACATTAGGGAGTTGGCTGGTGGCAGCGTGCAGGAAACAATCAAAGTAATGTCTGACAACACTTTAACTTTGTTCTTTCAGAATCGTGAGAGAGAATTCCCATGGAACCAGCCAAACAAAATACTTTGTGGTTAAAGGAATCTTTGCATTGCTTTTTAAAGTGATTGCTGCTGGGCTGTGATGTCCCCCTCCGACGGGTATACACAGCTTACAAGTCGAGGGGCTCTTTACCTTCCCCTATCTATCCTGAATGCCTGGAAGACATCATCGAGGCCGGTGGTGACCAAATATTCTAAGGCCGAGCACCTGTGGTGACACCTGTCGGGTTCCCCAGGAATAACCCCTTCTGCCGCTAATGTCATTACCAAGCTGGGGAACCTCACCCAAGCCTTTTATGACCTGGTGGACTTCTTCAGACTCCAGCCTTACCCAATTCCACAGCAGGAAGGACAGAGGACCCCAACCACCGACAGGGACAAGCCCAACTGGAGAAGAGCCAACCATAGGTGGAGTTTCCTCAGCACCTAGGGCTATACCCTTGTATCCAGAACCGTTTCCCCTAGATGACGCAGCAACAAACCCCAGGGAAAGGATTCTGTTGGCCACCGAGTGGGACTCCAGGATCCACGAGATCTTAATAGAAAGAACACAACAACTCTCGGACAGTCCCCCTCTATCTATATAATCTTTATAGAGGATAATATAGCTGACCTTGTTAGAGCACACCAGGCAAGGAGGTATGAAAAAATAGACTCATATATGAGGCAACTCACCATCCAGATATCCACGAAGATTAGAATAACAATAGGCCAGGGAATAACAACCTGACCTAAATACATTTTGGTTACCAGTGACTTTTCTTAAAAGTTAAAAATAAAATTCATGCCTACCTTTTTTCCAATGTAAAATCTGTTGCATGTAAATGAAAACCAAAGCATAAAAAAAACTTTCACTGAATGCAATCCATACTTAAAGTTATAGATAAATGTTACAATTCTCTCTTTTTTGGATTAACTTCAGCACAAAAGTACAGTTTATAACAATCACAATGCATTTATACATACACTATTGGCCATAATCAAAAATTATCAACTAGTGGCAGAAAATGCACATAAATAACATTTATTAGGAATATATGTACATCATTTGCTAACAGTTTTAAAGAAACATATAACTCAGGAGAACACTNAGAAGAGCCAACCATAGGTGGAGTTTCCTCAGCACCTAGGGCTATACCCTTGTATCCAGAACCGTTTCCCCTAGACGACGCAGCAACAAACCCTGGGGAAAGGATTTTGTTGGCCACCGAGTGGGACTCCAGGATCCACGAGATCTTAATAGAAAGAACACAACAACTCTCGGACAGTCCCCCTCTATCTATATAATCTTTATAGAGGATAATATAGCTGACCTTGTTAAATAACATTTATTAGGAATATATGTACATCATTTGCTAACAGTTTTAAAGAAACATATAACTCAGGAGAACACTNTAAATAACATTTATTAGGAATATATGTACATCATTTGCTAACAGTTTTAAAGAAACATATAACTCAGGAGAACACTACCATTATTTTAATACTGTATTTCAATCAATTACCAACATCAACAAATCCAACACATCACTGCAGAATTATGAATAATAAAACAAGTAATTTATATAAATTTATTTTTAAAAAATATTGCTTTACTGACAAGTTAACAATACAACTGTTCATAGAGCCACTAGCTGAAGGATTTGACTATGTAAATTAAAAATTTAATAGTTCTACAATACATAAGAAGTTGTTAATATTGTGGTGTCATGAATGGATTATGAAAACAGTGATTTTTTTTACAAACAAACTACTACTTTTGTGGTACAGAAATGCAGTTAAAACTACATTCCACAAATGTTTAACTATTAAATACCAGTATGCACAATGTCAGTGAAAAATACTATTGGTGACAAAAATGATTTAACATATAGTTTCAGGCTTCTTTCCAATTAAAATTTGTATGAAATACTCATTTCACAACTTTTTTGGATTTAAATGATATTTCCCCCATTGTAACCTGTACCAAAATTGACACCAACCTGAAAATAATTGCAAGTCACTAAATGCCTTAAAGAAATCACAACAAATCATGAGAAAACACTGAATGTAAAAAAACTGCTAATTTTATTAGCAAAAAATTATTCAACTGTAAATATGAGTGCCTATGACCAAATCACCCCATCATGGTAATCTGTAGGACACCTGAATACACACTTGAACTTATGGAGATTTTATATTAGTTAGGTTAGATTATTCACTGACAATCTGCTTGATTGCTTCACAATCTTAGCACGGAATATGTCTAAAAATTACTGCAAAACATCACTCAAGCACTATGAATAAGCATTTAACATGCACATGCACTGTCAAAATTGTAAAACAGAATGTGACTTTTACCTTAAGAAGTGGAACAACATTTCGTGTATTGTCTTGCAGTTTATCCTGCATTCTTGATTCAAGTTCTCTTCTCATTTTTTCAGCATGCTTTTCCTGGTACATCATCACAGCTTCTAGTTGTTCCGTGCTCAACAAGGCCTGTCACACAGTGTCATGATAAAGAAACTTTTAAGTTGAATAAAAAATACACAGTAAAACTATGATAAACTGATATAAAATATAATAATAAGTGTATCTGAAGTAATATCTGCTGCACTGTAAGCCAACTTACTCTGAACTGATAAAAGCAAGCACACATAACTAGTGCTAACCAATGTAGGAGTAACCTGGTCATATTAACCATAAACCAAACAAATAAATTGACGCGCCACGAGCGACGTCATTCTCTCATCTAGCCTCACCACAGCATGCCTTCAAGCCCAGGGTTGGCTTGCCCAGCTGTTACCGCCTGCTGCGCTGCAACTTGCTTTGCATCACGTCGCCACTCTCTACCCCTCCAGCCTTTGGCCGCGAGAGGGAAACTCGCCACCAGCTACAGCCGCCTTTGGCCATCTCCACCGGCTCACCGCAGCCGCTCGCTCTACGTCTCTTCTCTCTATGTTTCCTCTCTCTCACCACCTCGGAACCACTGCGCTGGCCCTGTGCGCCGCATATAAATAGGACTTGCAGTCCTCAGTTCAAGGCTGTCTCGCGCCAATTCAGTAGCATGCCGTTACTCTGCCAGAGAGCCATCTGACATCACGTATACCTTCGCAGAACGTCACTCTGCCAGAGAATTAACCGACTTCAAATCGTCACTACAATTCGCAGCACTGTCAAAGAGTTCTACTCTGTATGACAGAGAGGGTCTGCATCCAGCTCGTCCAGCTCAACCTTGAACCCCATCTGTCACATGTCACGTGAAGTTTCTCCGCTTCCTCCAATGCCGCCAACGAAGCTGCCTATCTTCACTCGGCCCACTAATGTCACTAGAGTGGTCTGGCCACTTAACTTCACACCCACCTATACCCCTACCAGGGTACCCATACACCCATCGCTCGCAAGCGCACCTCCTAAGGCACAACGCTCTATTATAGAATTTCACACATCAAGCAATTCTCTTCAACTGTGTACCAAAACCATTTGTTAGACATATATAATTTTCTAAATATTATTACAGTAATTAAAAGTGACTGCATTGAATGCGTGGAACTCTTTCCCTGAAATGATGACTGCCCTTGAAGCAATTTCTTGGCCTGTCTTATTGATTCCTGAAGATGTGATTCAAGAGTTAGAAAGGTATGTTTCTGTACTTTATAATAAAGGCTGTGAGAAATATTCCATTAATGAGAAAAACAAAATTATTTTCATGTCTAAAAGTCACCCTCTCCAAAGTCTGCCTACCTCAGTCAGTGGCTTTGCTGTAACATTCTCATTGAGCTACATACCAAACTGACCAAGACTGGGGTCGCACTTGCTTAGGGAACGACCAAATACCAAGTCCAAATGAATGGGTAATGGATATTCGTTAAAGGTGAATGGCATCCTGTGTGGTAATCTTGCCTCCAATATGGGAAGCTTGTAGACAACTGGTGAAATGTGGATGCTCTACTGGTTGCCGCGTAAGATGATCTTGTCGAAAATCATAAATTTTTTTCTCTGTACCTACTGCTGTCAAAACTGCTCTAATACTCACTTCTTACATTCTTTTGTCCTCGATGTATTACCTTCTATCATTATTATAGATATAATTTTCCAGTTTATNGTGTGGTAATCTTGCCTCCAATATGGGAAGCTTGTAGACAACTGGTGAAATGTGGATGCTCTACTGGTTGCCGCGTGAGATGATCTTGTCGAAAATCATAAATTTTTTTCTCTGTACCTACTGCTGTCAAAACTGCTCTAATACTCACTTCTTACATTCTTTTGTCCTCGATGTATTACCTTCTATCATTATTATAGATATAATTTTCCAGTTTATGTAATTTTCCATTTGTTTTACTTCTTACAGTACTCCACTTGACTGCAATTTAGATACTAAATAAATTATTGTATGTTGCAGTGATAATACAAAAGAGGTGGAACATAATATCTCCTGAATCATTGTTCTACAGGTGTTTTTAGTAAGTAATTAATAGGGTTCAGAAATTTTTTGCAAACAACGAAATAATGCAGAATACGGATAAATTATGTTTATTCACAAAATTCTGTAATAATTCCTGCATTCACTAAACATCAACAAAACTGCTGATTTTGATGTATCTGAAATCACAACGTGAGCTTCTTTCACCATGATAACTCTTACAAACATTTTGTTTTACAATTTTGCATTTTTTATACAGCATTATGTCCAATTTATTTTACATGCGTGCAATAACAAAACCATTTGCATGGAGATTACGTTTTATTCAACTGGAAACATTAACAAAGTTTTATGTATCTTCGAACGAGAACTATTCATAAATCAATCGGTAGCTAGGTCGAAAGATAATTGTTATACATACAATTTGATATATTGATCCACATCCATTCGTTCACGGAACATGCCTAACCCATTTTCTATTATTCATAAATGGACAATTCTAAACAAAAAAGGTTAGTGATACTACGAAAGTAAATTTGTAGATATAACTCAGATGAACTTTTTTTGTCAAATGTAATAATTACGTCCCAAACATTACTGCAATATTTTTGAACACTGCAGACTTTACTCGTCTTCTGTGCGTTGTGGTTAGGTTCTTGGTTCTTTTGCGATTGAGCAAGAGTAATTGTAGGCCGCTTACAATGTGAAATTGATTATGAGTGCATAATTATTTTTTATCGTTCTTCAGAATTTGAAAGTGAAAAGTTGGTGTCTGATAAACAGAACAGAGTGAAAATACTGCAATGTAAAAAATTGAGTTAGAGCCAAAAGACAAGTACATAAACACTGCCGTACCATATGCACAGTGTGATAGCAGGGCACATAAAAAAAAATAAAACATAACTGCAATGGAAGCAAATTTATGTAATTTTCAGACTGACAAGAAAACAAAAACAAAGAAGTTTCTGCAACTTGCCATTCTAGAAACTTCACAGCTCTATTATAAGAAACTTCGTGAAAATAGTTTTATTGTGTAAGGAGTATTTTTATTTTATCTATAATAAAAACTTTACTCATATTTTGTAGTTAGTTGTAGATTTGTGTTGGAGTAATACTGTACTGAACAGTAAACAAGCATTTTGCCAGTGTTTGTGTTTTTTAAATTTTACATCAGTTTTATAGTTTTTCTTTTCCTTACTTATCAATAAACACTTGGTAGTATACTTAGTAGGTGAAGGGCTGAGGGAGTCAAGTACCCAAAATACACTAAGTGTACAAACAAAAATTGAAAGACTCTGTCAAAAGTCAAAAAGTGGCGATTCTGTGGGATGTAATAACTGATTAAAAGGGACAGTGTATTTTATATTGTTCCCTACAACTCAACAGAAAGTGTGTGTCGGTGGTGTAAAAATCTTGAAAATCTTGCGCAGTGTGCTCTCGTAAGGTTGTCTTTCATCTTTATTCACAGTATCCCTAAAGTAGAGGGTTTCACACCAAAATCACAAATAACAGATCACTTTTCCTTTTAGGTATAAGTAATCCAACATTTTGGAAAATTGCAGCCATTTTGATGTTTTACATGGAATTAGAGATGGCTACCTATCTGAAAATTTTGGTAACACTATATGTATCTGCATACCAAGTAGCATATTCCAATCAAAAAGTGCAAGATTTCGTTTACCACACCTACTAACATAATCTGTACCGTGGCTATGCCTTGTAGACCTCAATCTCTATGTAAGGAGAACCCCCTCATACTACTTTTCAAATTGGTTTCTGAGAAAAAAAAGTGCAGATAGTATACAAGTGATACAATATTTGTGCGTGAATGGTTTGTTGTATAATCAGAGAAATTATAGTTATTTTTATTATATAGGAATGTGCGAAGCTCCAAAAATTTGAGGTTGAATCAAAGACTTCTTTCCTTCGACTTCAGGCATAACCAAAAACTTCAAAGATTCCAAAAAATTTTTCCTATAATCAATATGATTGGCAAACTTCCATATTTTGTGATTTTAGTCCATTTTACACACAAACTACTTAAGCTCACCTGTAATATAACTGTGAATTCCATAAGTTAACTATGAAGAATTACATTAACTGATGTTTGCTTCTATAGCAACGCATCATAACATATTGCAACAATTATAATTTCATAGAAATTACACCTTTGCTGAAAATCTTAATAAATTTTCACTTGAAATTTAATTTGAATGTACTTATTTAATCAAAACAAAAGCAGTCTTAAATGTTTCTGTTGTTAAACGTGAATGAATCTACAGAACATACTATCCAGATGGCACTAACATTATGGTTCCAGCAAAAAGACTGCAGTTCCAGATGGAATACAATGCAGTATATTTATTTTCCACTGGAACATATGTAAAGTGCTGAAATATAACTGTACAAAACTTAAAATTGATATGTTCGAGAGTTCAAGAAACTTGCTATTAGCACAGCACACTGTTCTATACATTACTGGCAAACAAACATCTTCTGGCACTGGTGCACCATTTGTTCACATGGGATGTAATCTCTGCATCATCAGCACCTAAAGGTGTAGATGGTGTAGCTAGGTAACACGATGTGCTGGCATGTGTATGGCGTGTAAAGGTCGCCACTCAACTGCCCGAGAGCTAAATTTTCAACATATTTTAATTAAATTCCATATAATTAAATAGATTTCAGGTGTTTTAATTAGTACATGTAAATTTATAAATTACATATTTATCAAAATTATTTAAAACATCTTATTTTTTAATTATTTATTTAGAAGCAAAACTTGCGTAATGTGTTATGTAAATACTTTTACTCAATTTTCCCCATTTGTGACCCTGTCAGTCATAATTACCATATCTGAAATATATTTTAAACTTATTGAAAATTAAAATCTGTTATGCTCATACATATTTTACAAGTACAGCATATTTTACTCCACCTGCTCAAGGTGGTGTCTAACGTTTAGCATCTTAAGGGTGTCCACTGAAATTAAATTTTGAATTCCCTGACTTTTCTCTGTTTTCCCGGCAGAATATTACCATTTTCCCTGACCTATTTTCGTGATCAAAACTTTCCAATACCATATGTTCCTACCACTGCCTGAACAAATATGCTATCAGCGAAGTTGAATTAAATTACACAGCAACAAACCAAGCAAGCAGGGCCAACATTTTATTCGGCCCGTAAATATTTCTCGCAATACAAGGTATTGACTTCACATGAATGCCCATTACAAACACAAATATGCTTTATTTTGTATGTAAAGGCCATACGTAACTTGGCAAAAATGTATTACTGCCAGTTCATAACAATAAAAATTTAAATTTTAAAGTGCATATGCTTGTAATTACATTACCCTGTATTCACAAAACTAACAACTTTTCCAGAGTGACTATTATTTAAATTTTTCCTGACATTTCCCTGATTTTTCCCTGTCACATGAAAATCCCTGACTTTTCCCTGTTTTTCCTGAAGGTGGACACCCTGCAGGTGCTCAGACTCTGAAACCTACAAATAATGTGTACATTCACTTGGAACAAAGAAGCACAGATGTGCATGTGCATAAATTGCAAGCATGTGTTGTCTATACCAGGAAGTGAGTCATATGTATTTTGATACTAGTAGTTACAGAATTAAGTTTTGGTCAGTTATGAAAAATAGGGGGCCTCTCGTGGGGAAAAAGTCTCAAAATGTTGTTTTGGCTTCTACAAATTTTTGTGACTCATTACCACATCATTACATTTTTGTATGCAATCGGAAACAATTATTAATTTTATATACTATCTGTGGAATTTTCCAAGAATTAAAAAAAAATTGAAGTGATCTTTGACTTTGAATTCATCTTCGACGAAGACTTCGTTCTTAGTCTTCGACTTTGAATCAAAATGAAAAAAATTGTCGTAGCACACCCCTACTATTATATATGAAAGGAAATGTACTAGTAGCTATTCTACTTTGGAACTATTCACATGTTATTCAAAAATTTTACTCTTTGATTCAAAAATTCTCTCAAAATTCAATATTTGTACATCCCTTAAAATATTGTGCAACAAATTCAATGAAACCCTTTATTACACTTCTAACGGTACTAGGGGAAAAATGCTACAAATGCTAAAAGTGTAAAATGAGGGAAATTTATTGCTGTATAAGCCTTGCATGGAATGACAAAAGTAAATGTAAAAATACAGGACAGTATACAATTGCAGGGTAAAAAGAAAAATGTTCTAATGTATGAACACATTTCCAGCCGTTGAAATCAGAATAACAGTATTCCTTGCAGATACTTGTGAGTTTATTAAGATCACCATTCATACAACAAACCATCAATATGGTACTTACATGCAGTGAAGCTGGATCTGAGGTTTGTTCAAGCAGTTGGAAAAGATCTTCCCCAGTCATCTGTGATGTCATCTTGTCCGCCCTGTGGTTTGAGGAGCTTTGCTTACACTTATATGCAGATTCCTGCCTCAACTGTGCTAGCACCTGACTAAGCACACTCTCCACTGTCTCTTGCCGGCTTCTTTCAAACTGTGCAGCTGCTTTCTCTTCCATGCGCTCATTTCGAATAACTACAAAAGTGAAAGACAATGGTTTACTGATGAAAACTGAGAAGTGTGGAAAAACATGCAACACTGACAAGTGGCCCAAACCTTACGGACATGTTAGCATTCTTTCCAGCTCCCCATCCAACGACTCACCTAAGTATCAAACGAAATGGAGTAAACTGCACTTATTTCACACGCAGACATCCACAGATGCATAACAGCAGCAGCATCCAATAGTAGCATGCGTTACACATCCTGCCTTCCCCCCTCCTTTGCATTCACACCAGCAGACTTGTGACGCATGAGGTTGACACATGACACGTAACTGGCAATTTTTTTTTTGACTTCAACTAAGCCCATGCAAAGTCACGGTAACTAAATCAAACCCCGAGTCAGCTTGCCTCTAGAGCCGACCGGCATCCTCCCAACATGGGACACCTCAAGAGAACGGCAGATGAAAGTATGTTGTCAGTTAAATAAATATGCACATCAGTCAATAGTCCCTGCCTAGCGAGCCGAAGAAGCCAGCCTGCCTCTAAGCGAGCGCCAGATACCATCCCCACATAGGGTAACTACCCCGCTTCATTAGTTCGCCAGGAGAGCGCAGCAAGGGCCGCACCGCCCACAAAGGGATGAAGTACCCCACCAAAGATGCCCAAACATAAGAAGAAAATGCTGTTGACTGTATTTAAGAGATTGCTCAGCAGCAGCTCGCCGTACCACAGCCGTGCTAGGGCTCGCTCTCTGCTCCCTCCATCTGTAAGAGAACCAGTGGAGATCTTCACCCCTGCTTACACACACACCACTTTGGAGCATCACCCCATCCCTTCAAGACAACACTAGTCAACAGTAGGGTTAGAGCAGTTCTCACGGTTTCCTTATTTTGTTGTTCTAGTTTTTCTTGCAAACAGGTCCCCTTTACCTGTTCTTAACATAACTTCCACCAGTTGCTTCAAAATCATGTTAGCCAAGGAGTTGGTATGGGTCACCATGTTTATTCTCTTTAGAATAAATATGTTCGAGTCTCTACACTGTGATCTGATTCCAAGGGTGAACTGTTACCTCTCTGCAATTTGGTAAACACCATCCCTCAAGGGAGAGGCAGGAGACAGCATATTGCCAACCTGATTTCTGACAGCGTAGGACTGCGGGCTCCCTTGACCGGGCAGCACATACGTCACCAAAATACCACACGTTCGCCAGCCACTCATACTGTGGGTCCAGTACGCAAAGGCACTTGGCGCACACATACGGTAAAGCCCCAAATAGGTACACTCCGCAAGGAAGTGATTGGAATACCCGAGTCAACTAATCCACTCCATCCATCGCATGCAATTCGATGGTTGGAGTGCCAGGCCTGACGAGGCATGACCCAGTCCTATCTAAGCGGCTCACGACGAAGAAGTACACCATCCCAAGTCGGTCTGTATTTCATTTACGAAAGCAGTTTTATGACAGACAGAAACACCAACTTTGTAATGGTGTCACAAAAAATGAGTCCATTTGCAGTGCCTGCGATCAGCTGGTTCGTAACATGTCTGTGTATGTGTTCACGTTGGCAACACTTGCTGAAAATAGTGCCCAAATTTAATATTCCCGCCAAACAACAAACAACATTATTGCATTTCCAGTTACATAATCAGTTTTTTTAAATATTTTAGACCTGCTACTTTGTACTTTTAACAGTTTCAACTCTCATGAATTTTTAATGAGGAAGCATGTTCTGGCAGGCTTCGCTCTGTTGTGAGCAACATTCCAACTGACTTGTTGTGTGATCGATGCCATGTTCGCTACTTCATGGGTTAATAAATTTTCATGAGTGTGTCTCTACATTTAACATTTTATTCCTTTAAACCTTGTTTATACCGTTACTTAGTGAAATGTATAATTATACTATTTCCCATGCAGTACTGTTTTTGGTGTGTTATTAATACATATTTCATTATTTGCTCATGATGGCAATGGCCCAATTACATGTGTTTCTTTACAAACACAAACACAAACACACACAGAGATATGCACACGCGTGCACACACACACTCTCTCTTGTGATCTCTCTCTCTCTCTCGCTCTCTCTTGCTCACTCTCTCTCTCTCTCTCTCTCTCGCTCTCTCTTGCTCACTCTCTCTCTCTCTCTCTCTTGCTTGCTCACTCTCTTGCTCGCTCTCTCTCTCATGCTCTCTCACTCACTCTCTCTCTCTTTCTCTCTCTTGCTCACTCTCTCTCTCATGCTCTCTCACTCACTCTCTCTCTTTCTCTCTCTTGCACACTCTCTCTCTCTCTTTCTCTCTCTTGCTCACTCTCTCTCTCATGCTCTCTCACTCTCTCTCTCTCTCTTTCTCTCTCATGTGACTGACATCAATTTGCTCTTTGCTCACACCAACACACACCTGTGGAAAGGCTGCTCAAGATAAAAAAAAAAGTATATTGTAAAACAGCAATATTCTGCTCAATTTTAATATACAAATTTTAATGCTGAATGTAATCTTTGCTATTTACAACTAAATAAATCAGTTTAATCAAATAAATTACAAAAAATTAAATACTGCTTCATAGTTCACATGCTGTTATGAATACCTTTTACGATCACATGGATATTTGAATCTCAGTTGTAATTTCAAACCTACTATTTCCACGCCATGTAGGTATGACAGGAATGAGGAGCCAACAAAATACACCACGTACTTGTGGCGGTATCCACTCACCAGACTTCCCATCAGAAACTTTCTGAACATATACAGGTGGGTAAACCCTGGCAATGATGACAGTGATGCAGCTGACCCAGCCTCCTAGTGGCAGCACGGAGGACAGGGACCCCGGTATAGGGCCGGGGCAGCTGTGGTAGCCCAGCTTGGTGTACCACCGAGCCCTTCGCGTGGAGTTTGTGTGCAGCTTCAGACGCACCTCACTGCCAGCCTGTCGCAATGGGCCACAATCAGCAACAGATGTTCTCTGAATGACTTTTACAATAATGTATGAATAAGAAATTGAACGAATAATCATTATGTAAAACTCCGCAACGGCAAGTGTCTATATTAACATTTCATACAGTTCACCAACTATGATGCACATAGTAGTACCAGTAAATCTAGAATACTACACTTTCGAGTGCTACAGAAACATTTTGGTAAATATTACTTCATTCCAGTTTCAGTAACATTTATAATAACCCGAGAGTTGCTGGGCATTCATGTACTCAACTCTTACAAAGAAAGCACATGCAAACACACACCACTATTGTCTTCCTTTTATTCCCTGTTTTCATAGGACAACAGTGAGTCTATATATTTTTTATTGGTTTGTAACTGTTTACTGATGTCTGTCACTGTAATTGAAAGATGGAAGTTCTCAAACCAGAATACTATATACAAAAGTACATGGGAATGGCAAGAGAGTGATTATTTATAAGTTCAGTTACAGAGCACAATAGACAAGTACAAATAACTGAACTAACACTGATGTTTGGTAGCGGTTGCATTTAGCTATATAGGTACTAATACATATGTCAGTATCCAGTATTTCAGTTTAAAAGCATTCGTGGTGGTAGCACATGCCCTTATCCTGTAGTAATACAGCAAGGATCATTGTTAGAAAGAGCACTTTCTGCAGTTGATTTATTAAGATGCCAATCTTATTTTCAGTACCTGGGATGATTGGTGGGGTGGAGTGGAGAGATTTGGGAGGTTCTTAACACTGAGGTCTTGAGAGCTGAGGCATAATTGGTGTGACATGTACAGTAGTCACATACAGAAATCATCCTGTATTTATACTTTAAAACTCCCACCACTTGCCAGCAATAACAGTATTGAATACTAATACTAGGCAGCCATCTAACAGGGCCAATACATGGTCTATATGTTGTCATCAGCTGAGGAAGCCTACTGAAGTAGTAAAGTGAGCACTTTTTAAAGTTGTGCTAAATAGTTACTTTAAGATTATGTGTATCCCTTAGCCAATTGTTAATCTAAAAAGTGTCATGGGACTAATAAGCACAGTGTATAAATTTTATAGCTCTAAAAAATTAATTTCTGATATTACAATAAACTACCATTTTTTTTATTATCATGCTTTCTGGGAGGGCTTTAAATTGATAACTTTACAGTGATTAACCTATAGTATGTAGAATATTTCAAAAACATTTTTAAAAAATCTAGTCTGCTATCAGTGCATCTCAACTCTCCACAATATGTTGATAACCTGCTACACACACTGAAACTATGTCTAAGTTTGGCAGTACATTAACGCCACCCTATTTACAACTTATGCACTCAGCACATATAGCAACAAGGACAATTTGATAGAATAATGCATATTTGATCAACCTTAATATATATATATATATTTTTTTTTTTTTTTCCCCCCCTTGTGAGCTCTATGCATGGAGCCTTGGTTGCTGCTTCTGTGAAGTGATGCGGACTGTACTGCTACTTTTCGCTAATTAAAATGGCACTATTTCCCCTGTAATTTTGTCGGATTATAGCACTGTTAAATGTGTCCAGTATACAGAAAAATTTATTGTACGAATTTTGCATTACAAAATAGTTGGCCAACCACATAAAATGTGAACGCCAAAATGGGGAACAGTGAGTTCTTGGTAGATGTAGGGTAAAATAAATATATGTGCATTATAAGACATAACAGAGGACTGACTAGTAGGAACTCTTTCTGCAAGAATACTTAGGTTACTTTTATTGTTTGGTTGTATCTTTATGACAAACACCAAAGACAATCTATAATACATATAAATAGCTCTATTAACACGGACACATCTTGCTTAATGTTTTGAAGCGTGACGGGCCGGGAAACTTGGCACATCACCTGGCCTACAAAGGGGGGCTCTTTTATGCGGGTTCAGGCCGGGAACCCTGGGTGGCCTTATGAGCTGGTTATTGTGGGTGCGGCTTAGCTCAGAGGGAGCCGGTGTACAGAGTCAGCCTGGTTGGGCATCGGCAGTCTATGTAGGCGTCTAAGGAGCCGTGGGTGGCAGTGAATGCCGGCTTACCACCTGTAGACTGGCGTAGCTGACCACTGAAAGGCTGCTGCAGACAACTCTGCAGGCCCCATTCAAGGGCACCTGGTNGACGAGGCATGACCCAGTCCTATCTAAGCGGCTCACGACGAAGAAGTACACCATCCCAAGTCGGTCTGTATTTCAATTACGAAAGCAGTTTTATGACAGACAGAAACACCAATTTTGTAATGGTGTCACAAAAAATGAGTCCATTTGCAGTGCCTGCGATCAGCTGGTTCGTAACATGTCTGTGTATGTGTTCACGTTGGCAACACTTGCTGAAAATAGTGCCCAAATTTAATATTCCCGCCAAACAACAAACAACAATATTGCATTTCCAGTTACATAATCAGTTTTTTTAAATATTTTAGACCTGCTACTTTGTACTTTTAACAGTTTCAACTCTCATGAATTTTTAATGAGGAAGCATGTTCTGGCACGCTTTGCTCTGTTGTGAGCAACATTCCAACTGACTTGTCGTGTGATCGATGCCATGTTCGCTACTTCATGGGTTAATAAATTTTCATGAGTGTGTCTCTACATTTAACATTTTATTCCTTTAAACCTTGTTTATACCGTTACTTAGTGAAATGTATAATTATACTATTTCCCATGCAGTACTGTTTTTGGTGTGTTATTAATACATATTTCATTATTTGCTCATGATGGCAATGGCCCAATTACGTGTGTTTCTTTACAAACACAAACACAAACACACACAGAGATATGCACGCGCGTGCACGCGCATGCACACACACACTCTCTCTTGTGATCTCTCTCTCTCGCTCTCTCTCTCTCTCTCTTGCTCACTCTCTCTCTCTCTCTGCTTGCTCTCTCTCTCTCTCTCTGCTTGCTCTCTGCTTGCTCTCTCTCTCTCTCTGCTTGCTCTCTCTCTTGCTCGCTCTCTCTCTCTCTCTTGCTCACTCTCTCATGCTCTCTCACTCACTCTCTCTCTCTTTCTCTCTCTTGCTCACTCTCTCTCTCATGCTCTCTCTCTCTCTCTCTCTCTTTCTCTCTCATGTGACTGACATCAATTTGCTCTTTGCTCACACCAACACACACCTGTGGAAAGGCTGCTCAAGATAAAAAAAAAAGTATATTGTAAAACAGCAATATTCTGCTCAATTTTAATCTACTAATTTTAATGCTGAATGTAATCTTTGCTATTTACAACTAAATAAATCAGTTTAATCAAATAAATTACAAAAAATTAAATACTGCTTCATAGTTCACATGCACCTTTTACGATCACATGGATATTTGAATCTCAGTTGTAATTTCAAACCTACTATTTCCACGCCATGTAGGTATGACAGGAATGAGGAGCCAACAAAATACACCACGTACTTGTGGCGGTATCCACTCACCAGACTTCCCATCAGAAACTTTCTGAACATATACAGGTGGGTAAACCCTGGCAATGATGACAGTGATGCAGCTGACCCAGCCTCCTAGTGGCAGCACGGAGGACAGGGACCCCGGTATAGGGCCGGGGCAGCTGTGGTAGCCCAGCTTGGTGTACCACCGAGCCCTTCGCGTGGAGTTTGTGTGCAGCTTCAGACGCACCTCACTGCCAGCCTGTCGCAATGGGCCACAATCAGCAACAGATGTTCTCTGAATGACTTTTACAATAATGTATGAATAAGAAATTGAACGAATAATCATTATGTAAAACTCTGCAACGGCAAGTGTCTATATTAACATTTCATACAGTTCACCAACTATGATGCACATAGTAGTACCAGTAAATCTAGAATACTACACTTTCGAGTGCTACAGAAACATTTTGGTAAATATTACTTCATTCCAGTTTTAGTAACATTTATAATAACCCGAGAGTTGCTGGGCATTCATGTACTCAACTCTTACAAAGAAAGCACATGCAAACACACACCACTATTGTCTTCCTTTTATTCCCTGTTTTCATAGGACAACAGTGAGTCTATATATTTTTTATTGGTTGGTAGCTGTTTACTGATGTCTGTCACTGTAATTGAAAGATGGAAGTCTCCNAGATGGAAGTTCTCAAACCAGAATACTATATACAAAAGTACATGGGAATGGCAAGAGAGTGATTATTTATAAGTTCAGTTACAGAGCACAATAGACAAGTACAAATAACTGAACTAACACTGATGTTTGGTAGCGGTTGCATTTAGCTATATAGGTACTAATACATATGTCAGTATCCAGTATTTCAGTTTAAAAGCATTCGTGGTGGTAGCACATGCCCTTATCCTGTAGTAATACAGCAAGGATCATTGTTAGAAAGAGCACTTTCTGCAGTTGATTTATTAAGATGCCAATCTTATTTTCAGTATCTGGGATGATTGGTGGGGTGGAGTGGAGAGATTTGGGAGGTTCTTAACACTGAGGTCTTGAGAGCTGAGGCATAATTGGTGTGACATGTACAGTAGTCGCATACAGAAATCATTCTGTATTTATACTTTAAAACTCCCACCACTTGCCAGCAATAACAGTATTGAATACCAATACTAGGCAGCCATCTAACAGGGCCAATACATGGTCTAAATGTTGTCATCAGCTGAGGAAGCCTACTGAAGTAGTAAAGTGAGCACTTTTTAAAGTTGTGCTAAATAGTTACTTTAAGATTATGTGTATCCCTTCGCCAATTGTTAATCTAAAAAGTGTCATGGGACTAATAAGCACAGTGTATAAATTTTATAGCTCTAAAAAGTTCATTTCTGAGATTACAATAAACTACCATTTTTTTTGTTATCATGCTTTCTGGGAGGGCTTTAAAAATTGCTAACTTTACAGTGATTAACCTATAGTATGTAGAAAATTTCAAAAACATTTTTAAAAAATCTAGTCTGTTATCAGTGCATCTCAACTCTCCACACTATGTTGATAACCTGCTACACACACTGAAACTATGTCTAAGTTTGGCAGTACATTAACGCCACCCTATTTACAACTTATGCACTCAGCACATATAGCAACAAGGACAATTTGATAGAATAATGCATATTTGATCAACCTTAATATATATATATATATTTTTTTTTTTTTTTCCCCCCCTTGTGAGCTCTATGCATGGAGCCTTGGTTGCTGCTTCTGTGAAGTGATGCGGACTGTACTGCTACTTTTCGCTAATTAAAATGGCACTATTTCCCCTGTAATTTTGTCGGATTATAGCACTGTTAAATGTGTCCAGTATACAGAAAAATTTATTGTACGAATTTTGCATTACAAAATAGTTGGCCAACCACATAAAATGTGAACGCCAAAATGGGGAACAGTGAGTTCTTGGTAGATGTAGGGTAAAATAAATATATGTGCATTATAAGACATAACAGAGGACTGACTAGTAGGAACTCTTTCTGCAAGAATACTTAGGTTACTTTTATTGTTTGGTTGTATCTTTATGACAAACACCAAAGACAATCTATAATACATATAAATAGCTCTATTAACACGGACACATCTTGCTTAATGTTTTGAAGCGTGACGGGCCGGGAAACTTGGCACATCACCTGGCCTACAAAGGGGGGCTCTTTTATGCGGGTTCAGGCCGGGAACCCTGGGTGGCCTTATGAGCTGGTTATTGTGGGTGCG